>RJWM01048696.1:0-11372 GCA_004363535.1 Dasyprocta punctata
AGAACCTCTTGCGGACTCTCAGGTCTCCCAGCTCTCCCCTCCAGCAGCAACAGGTGCTTAGTATCCTTCACGCCAACCCCCAGCTGTTGGCTGCATTCATAAAACAGCGGGCTGAGGAGGGCATCAGCTTATCCATGGCCTCTGGCAGAGTACATGAGAGACACCTTGTAGTCGCCAGCAACTAGAGTTATTTTCTCTTAATATTTTTTTGTTTTGAAAACAATTTTTTGAGAGCTCTTAGCCTAAAAGACGATTTTTCTTGGAACACCTAAGAACTGTGCAGTAGCCGTTTGAGGTTTCAAGCAAATGTGAAAGATGAGCCTGAGGCAAGATAGGACACTAAGCACAGATTTTTATTATGGCTGCTTCCCCAGCCTTCTTTCTATATGTGTATGCGTGTGCATGTGTATGCCTGTGCATATGTATGTGTGTATGGGTCCCGTGCACACCAGCAGGAGGCTGAGGTCACATCTGAAGGCTCCACATGCTGTGGCCGTGTACCTCCAAGAGGCTTTATTTATTTATTTATATTCTAGGTGTGGTTTTTGTGCCGGGGATTGAACTCATGACCTCATGCTTGCCAGGCAGGTGCTGTGCCGCTGAGCTAAATCCCCGGCCCCTTTATTTATTTATTTATTTATTTATATAATTTTCTTTTTTAAAATTTTTGATACAGGGTTTCACTATGTAGCTCAGGCTGGCCTTGAACTCCTAGCAATTCTTCTGCCTCAGGGTCCTGAGTGCTGGGATTACAGGTGTGCACCATCACGCCCAGTTTTTATTTTTAAGTTCATCAGATTACATAATAGTTATTAGTAGTACAGTAGTGTACATTTTCTCCTATTTTCCTACTTTTTAAAAGTTTTTTATTTTTTATTTTTTATTTTTTATTTATTTATTTTTTTAAAGAGTTTTTTTTAAAAAAGTTTCTAAGCTGGGTGTGGTGCGCACGCCTTTAGTCCCAGCATTAGGGAAGCTGAGGTACGAGGAGCATTGTGAGTTCGAGGAGGGCTTGGGCTACAACGTAAGTGCAAGGCCGGCCTGAGCTACATAGTGCAACCCTGCCTCAATAGGGCTGGGAGTTTGGCTCAGTGGCTTAAGCGCCTGTCTGGCTGGTGTGAGGTGGTGAGTTTGATCCCTGGTGCCACATACACACACACACACACGAGTTTTTAAAACCAAAGGACAAAAGTAATTAATATTACTCCAAAACCAAATGTTACATATATAAATGTTAAAATTCCAATTCCTCTTCTCGGGTGCAAAATATATTCATTCTTCTAAAAATATATTTTTTGATTCCTTTCTTCCCCTGCACATAACTTATGTGCTGCAGAAAATTTTCTCTTCCATAAGTCACAGCACACAATTCAGGTATTAAAATAATTTATACAAGTACAAAGAAAAACGACTTTTACAAAAACCCTGAAGGAGCGGGGGAAGGAAAAGGCGGGCAGGGAAGTCCTAGGCGGCCGAGACGGAGCGCAGCCCGCGCGTGGGGGCCACATGTGAGCGCAGCCCGGTCCCCTCTACGGGAGCACTGCAGAGCCCTGAGCAAGGTTCAGGGTCACCGCGCTGACACCTCGGCGCCGCTGCCAGCCCGCCCCGCCCTTGTCGCCCACACCGTGCACAGGGAGCGCGGGCCAGGGCACCCGACCGGACCAGCACGCAGCCCTGCCCCGCGCTGCCAGCTGCGCCCTCCAGTCAGCCAAGCCTGGAGCACAGTGAGGTTCAGGCGAGACAAAGAGCCGCGCAGGGCGGCGCTGAGGGACAGGGATGGGGCGGCGCGGGAGAGGCCTGGGGGTGGGGGAGGGGAGGGCGCAGGCGGGCGGGGGCAGCTGATGGGGAGGGGCGGCGAGCAGGGGCCGGCTCGGCCCAGGACGGCGCAGGACGAGAGCCCGCGGGCTGCGGGGCTCAGCGCCCTGGACTCGGGGCCCAGACGGACGGAGTCCAGAGGGCCCCGGGGAGAGCTGTGTTCCCTTTCCCGGCAGCACCGCCGGCTCCCGTGGGCTGCCTCTGCTGAACCCCGCGCGGGTGTGGGCTCAGAGCAGCGGGTTCTTACAGGGCTGTGTCCTCTCTCAGGGTAGTGGCCACGGAGCGGGAGGGGACCGCCACTGTGCAGGCCTCTCTTGTGGGCCAGTAAATACATTCCTCCAAGTGGGCCTTGATGAGCACCAACCAGCCGGCTTTATCCACCCAGAAACATGTCAGGTGTCACCATGGAAACCGCCATTGTTCAGAAATCCACACTCCGGTTTCTTTAACTGAGACTGCAAAATCCCTACTTAACGGCTCTTACTCCTCCCAATAGCTTGCTAGAAGGTAGACCTATCAGTAGGAAGGACAAAAAATTATTATCACCTACACCCTCAAAATAATTGTCAATTAGAAAACCCGGACTGCATCCGTTGTGATTTTACAACAGAATCAACCCAGTTTTGATTCTGCCTACAGGACTCCTGATGGTTGGTCCACCCCAAGCCAGAAAAAATGTTTAACATCATAATAATTAACACTGCAGTGTCATGGTGATGAGCATTGCGGAGAAACAGTCATTGTCATTGGAGAGGGGCTGATTTGGCAAAGCCTTGTGCCCATACCTAGGAACAACTAATCTGCATTTGGTGAAGCATTTGTGAGTCAGAGGATGGGAAATAAATCCAACTAAAATTCAAGGACCCTCTCCCTCAGTGAGATTCCTTGGGAGTCTAGTGGCGAAGGCTTGCCGAGATAGTCCCCTAATCAGAAGCATAATTTAGCTGTATCTGGTCCCTCCTATAACCAGGAAAGCAACTCAAGGCCTGCTGGGCCTATTTGGTTTTTCTGTTCATTTGTTTGTTTGTTTTTGGTACTGGGGTTGGAACTCACAACCTCACGCCTGCCAGGCAGGCACTTCTGCCACTGAGCTAAATCCCCAGCCCTAATTTTTGAGACAGGGTATCGCTATGCAATTCAGGCTGACCTTGAACTCACGTTGTAGCCCAGGCTGGTGCTGTACTCGCAACGATCCTCCTCTGCTGGGCCTATTTGGATTTGGGAGGCAACGCTCTCCTCACTGGGGTGTGTTGTGTTGCCCCCTTACCCAGCAAGTCACAAAGATGCTTGTTGGAGTGGAGGCCAGTGTAAGGGAAGGGGCTGCAGGGAGCCCAGGCTGCTCTGCCACTTGGGCCGCAAGATCCAGGAGATTCAGTACTACACGAGGTGTCACTGGTAGACAGGGACATGGTTTGGAGCCCCTCTTAGGTCCCTACTGTGGAGTCCCAGCAGAGGCCCCTCGCGTTTAAACAACTCTCCCTGTGAGAAAGAGCTCCTGATCTCCTGCTGCCCCTCAGCAGAAGGGACACAAAGCCACCATGCCAACTGAGCTGCCCAGTGATAGGAGGTCATCTGATCACAGAAGCAATTAAGCTGGACCTGCACAGCCATGCTTATCACCAAGCGGGAGAGCTGAACGCAGGATCGGCCTGAGCAGACCCAAAGGCACAGAAAGCTGCATGCATGAACAAGCGGCGTAAGGGCTCACAATTCTTCCTGCTGCTGTTCACTTCCTGTGCCAGGCATGTGTCTGTGACCTCACAGCACAGAACCTTATGACGGGTTGACAAAGGGAAAGAAATGGATCCTGGCTTCCAGATGGTTCTGCACATTACGCAGCCCCACCTGATGGTGAGCAGCTGCAGCACTGCCGCCCCCTTCCAGGCCATTCCCAAAGGAAGGAGGTGAGCTGTGCCTGGTTGTACATTTCGCTGGGTGGGGGGAAAACACGACCAGATGTGTGACTACATCCTGATTCATGGGCATGAGCAATGCTCCGGCTGGCCGGTCCGCGACTTAGAAAGAATATGATCGGAAAATTGGTGACAAAGACATTCGAGAAAGCCGGGCGTGGTGGCGCACGCCTTTAATCCCAGCACTCCGGAGGCTGAGGTAGGAGGAGCGTTGTGAGTTCGAGGCCCACTTGGGCTACATTGCGAGCACAAGGCCGGCCTGAGCTACATAGTGCAACCCTGCCTCGAAAAACTAGGGCTGGGAGTTTGGCTCAGTGGCATAAGCACCTGTCTGGCAGGGGTGAAGCTGTGAGTTCAATCCCTGGTGCTGCAAAAAAAAAAAAAAAAAAAAAAAAATGGCAAATGGCTCCATGGAGCTGTGGGTTACCTTGTGTCTTGGTCGTTTTCCTCATTGCTGGGATGAATACCCAAAATTCACAATTTAAAAGAGAAAAGGTTTATCTAGGTTTATGTTTTTAGTCCATAGCTGACTGGCTACAAGATACGAAGACATGGTAGAGGGGCCTGGGTGGAGAAAACCTGCTTACATCACACTGGCCAGGAAGTAGAGTGTGACGCCCTCCCAGCTCATAACCCAGAGACCTGCCTCTTCCGGCCAGACCCCACTTTCTAACCGCAAGTCAGCTGCCTCCATGAACTAATCTTTTGCCAAAAGCCCCACCTATGAGTGTGAAGACTAGGGGGTCATCTAGCTATAAACCGTAACACCCCTTGTGTACAAAACCAAGATACACTGAGGTGCTTCCTGAAGGTCAAAGGAATATATCATGCATAGTGAAGGTGGAGTGAGGTGGCATAGGCTTGTAATCCCGGCACTCAGAAAGCTGAGGCAGGAGGATTGCTGTGAGTTCAAGGCCAGCCTGAACTGCATAGTGATACCCTATCTCAAAAAAAAAAAAAAAAGTAACAATAATGCATAGTATAAAAAGTTATCAAGGTGGTGTGATGGCACATGTCTAATCCCAGCACTCAGGAGGCTAAGGCAGGAGGATTGTTGTGAGTTTGAGACCAGTCTGGGCTACAAAGTGAGCTCAGGGTCAGCCTGAACTGCATAGTGACACCCTGTCTCAAAAGGACCAAAAACAAAAACAAAAACAAAAACAAACAAAAAAAACCCAGATAGTTATCAATGTCAGTTATGACCACAAAACCAGTGACAAAGACAAAGACTGCAAATGTCATGGGTATTTCTCTTTCAGTTTGTTATTATGCTGTGCATATATATACATACAATGGTACCTCAGTTCACGAACTTAATTTGTTTCACAATTCTGGGGAAAATTGTCGAATTCATCTTTGTCGCCTGATGCAGAGTTTGCCAACGGCAGCAAAATTTTGCCAAATGCTACTGTTTATTAACGTAAGTGTTCATGAACCAAGATATTACTATATATGAGTCAGGTATCTTTGTTTTGTTTCTTCTATGACTATAGTAGGTACCATAACATCGAATTAATATCAGCACTAGAATATTGCTATGTCCACATTATATTATTTAAGTTATGTAGTTGCAAGAGACCACTATTACAAAGAAAAATTTGCCTCCTATTCTAGGGAAGGAATTAGGGTGTTTCTGGTTTTACCCAAGGCGGTTGGATCATGTTACTCAGAATTCTGAACTTGCTATTTACCTTTATTCAGGGAGGAAAAGAGTTCGAGGAGCTGTGTTATGCTGTCACACTGACAGGGCTTGTGCTGTGGCTGTTGGTGGAGGTTGTCAGCTTGACGGGATGAAGAAGCACGGAGCAGATAAAGCTTCCGGCTGTGTCCGCGAGCCATTCCAGAATGAGGATATTGTTGGGAGCCGTTGAAGCTGGAAAATGACCCAGACATGACCTTCCCAAAGTAACAAAGAGCACCTGGGTCAACCACGTGAAAAAACACTCCCACAGCCCAGCAAAACACGAGGCTCCTAAACAATCCAGGCCTGGGTTGCTGGGCAGAGGGGCTGAAATTGACGTCAGCCTTCCCTGTGTATAAATAAACCTGCAACATTGGTTGAGTAGTTCCTTTCCTCCCAGGTTTGTCTCTGTCTTTATTTTCTCATCCTCTCGCGGTCCTTCACCCCAAGAACCTTAGGAGCCGCATGGGTCGCGGCAGGATATACAGGCAGCGCACTGGCAGGGAGACAAGCCCTGGGACCCTGCCTCTCAGGGGGCTCCCCACCCAGATGAAAGGCAAAGGGGAGAGGAAGGAGGAAGGCCTGCAGCTGGGCTGGGGAGCATCCATTGCTTGCGCGGGCTTGTCATTTGCTACTGTCGTTGCCTGTGGATGTCACATTCCAGTTCCTCCAGCCTCTCAGTGTGAACTCAGCCAGCTCTGCTGCAGCTTCCAGACCTGAAGCCCAGAGGTGCCAGGGTCCGTTTCTCCCGTTCCCCGGCTGCCAGCTTGCTGGACTGAGCGGCTGCTAGATACCCCTGGCCCTGTCAGCCCCTGGAATAATTTTACTTGTATATTTATAAAAATATTTGTAATACATTTTTCCCATTGATTCTGTTCCTTTAGAGAGACCCTAAGCAATACACTCAAGGAGTTTATCGAGAGGAGCTAACAATGAAATGGAAAGTGCTTTACAAACATCAAAGCATGGCTTCAGTGACCTGTGTTTCCCTCCCTCCAGCGGCTGTGACAGAGGGAAAAAGCATGGTCTCGAGATCAAACACTTTCCTGATTTCTCAGCAGCGGATTAGAGCAGGGGCGGTCAGTTCTCTCCACCCTGAAATGCCACAGAAGTTTTCGAACCTGGCTTAAGTACTCATTTCCCACAGCCTAGGGCCTGGCCTGGGCCAGGAGAGAAACTTCATTTAATTTTTACACAACCCCAGAACAGAATTTGTCCCCTGGCTGCCTTGGCTGCAGCTTCGGGAAGAAGGGTGGAGTTAGGTTGGAGTCAAAACCATCTCCCAAAGGGCTGCGTGGTCAGAGGCGGGGTTCTGGGAGGTGGTGAGACCCTGGGGTGCGGACCTCACAGTTGGCTGTGCTGCTGGAGGTGGGACCGAAGGAGGAAGTAGGTCACTGGGGGGGGCCTGGGAAGACGGGGGGTCTCCTCGGACTCTTCCTGCTCGATGCTTCCTGGCTCCTACCCACTGAGCAACAGTCTTTGTCCACCACTCTTTGCTGTCGGAGTGTGGACCTTGGACTGAAATGTGAGTCAAAATCAAACTTTTCCCTACAAGTTGTGTGTCAGGGGTGTGGTCCCAGCGAGGCCAAGCTGACCGATCTAGGTGTCACCGCTCCTTGCCACCTGGTGCTCAGTCGGGGCAGAGGTTCAGGGAGCCCAGTTCCTGGTCATCCCCTGCCCTGTCTGCATCCAGCCCAGGGAACTCTGAGGGCTCTGTCCTCCATGTGAGCGAGACCAGGACTCCCCCTGCTTAGGCCCCAGCCCAGCCTGGTGCCCACGGTCCAAGCTCCTCTTCCTGTTGCAGGCAGTGGCTCTGGGCACTAAACGGAGCCTGGCCAGCAGGGGCTGCCGTGGGGGCAGTGGGTGGGTGGTGCCTCCTTATCTTCCCTTTCTTCCCTTCCCCTCCTGTGCGCTCTGCCTGTCCCTTACTGTTTGGACGATGTCCTGGGACAGTCCCTTCATTACCCTGCATTGCAAGGGAAAAATGTCCCTGGTGAACCCAGGGCCCAGAGTGCAATGCATATGTGCTGAATGATTTGGAGAATACCCTGGCCCTGCCCTACCTCGAAACTCAGCTGGGTCACCTGCTTGGCCCATGGGGTCTTGGAAAATAATTGGGGGAGGGTGACATGGAGGTCGGCCATGGAGAAATGCCCCCAGCCCTCTGTAGCTGGGCACTGGCCTCCTGATGTGGTCAGCTTGGTCTCTGAGGTACTAGAGGCCGCATCCATGGCCACGGCGGGGCTAGTGAAATGGAGATACCTGAGGTCTAATGGGGGCCTTGATGGTTAGGTAATAAATGTTAGCAGTTCATAGTTATGAGCTCTTTCAGGTAATATTTCAAGTTGCAAAATCCTAGCATCCCTGGAGCAATGGGAAAGGCCTCGAGAAGGTATTGTGATGGTTTTGACTTCCATGGCGGACACATTCATGGCTTTCATCTTGGGAGCTCCGTGGACAGGCTGTGGAGGTCACTTACAAAGTCAGGCATTGGCAGAGCATAGTGGCCCAGTCCTGTAATCCTAGTACTTGGGAGGGTGAGGCAGGAGAATGATTGCTATGAGTTCCAGGCCAATCTGGGCTACACAGTGAGTTTAAGGCTAGCCAAAACTATGTAATGAGACCCTGCCTTGAAAAGAAAAAAAGGTCAGGCATTGGTTTAACTGTAGGGTAACGGAGCAGCATACGTGCCTGCCCCTGTGCCCAACTGAACAGATTTTAGTCTGATCCCAAATGGTCAAAAAGTGGGGATTTGCCAAGTGTGGTGACACATGCCTGTAATCCAGCACTTGGGAAACTGAGGCAGAAAGATCACAAGTTTGAGGCCAGTCTGGACTATATAGCATCACCCTGTTGCAAAAAGTAAAAAAAATAAATAATGGGCTACGTGGCAGTTTCATACAGGTTCCTGATTTTTTTGTTTCATGCGTTTAATGGGTTTATTGATACGTACTAATTTCAAGTACTGTACATTTACAATGTCAGCTTCTTATGGCAGCTGCAGCCTTTGCCCTGGAGCTTACGAGAATTAATAGCTGTTACATTTTCAAACTTCATGAACAAAAATTTTACTGCTTCAGCAATAAGGACGAAGGAGAGTTTAGCATTCATGCCTCCACCCCCACTAAGGTTCCACTGAAATCGCAAACCTGCAGGAAAGCTGTGCAGTGGACCCTGACACCACTTCCTCTGCTTTTTTAAATCTCTATTTTAGCAAGTACCTTAGAAAGACAACATACTCAGCATAATCAATCTATGGTGTTTCAGTTTTGTTTTGGTTTGGTTTTCGGGGTCTTGAAGATTGAATCCAGGACCTTTGCACTGTGCTATATTCACAGCCCTTTTTCTAGGTTTTAATTTGAGACAGGGTATCCCTAAGTAGCCAAGTTCCCCAGGCAGGGCTCCAACTTGCCATCTTTCTGCCTCAGCCTCCCGAGTGCTGGATTATAAGCCTGTGCACCACAGCTGACTCATACTCTGGTTTTGCATCCAGAAAACTTGACCCTAACCCAGCATCACTGCCCAGCATCGCGCCCTCGGATCCCAGTCCTGGGTGAAGAATGGTACTGAGTTGCTCTGTCTCCTTATCCTCCTTCCCTGTGAACAGTTCCAGCCTCTTCTTAAATCCCACCAGCCTGTTGTTGAGTGGCCCAGAGCAGTTGTACAGAACGTCTCGCTTTGGATTTGTCAGATTGGTCCCTTGGAATCAGATTCAAGCGAAAGCATGGATTGCATCTCACGCAGACTTGGGGCAAAAGGTGCCCGGTACAGGCGCTGGCCCTGAGCCTTACCATCCTTCTTTGGAAGGGACGATTCCATGGGTTGAAAGAGGTCGGAGGATGTGAATGTCGGGGGGATTATACTCAGCTCAGAGAGAGCTGAGGTGGGGGAAGCAGGAAAGGAGAGGGCAGTGTGGCGAAGCTGCCTGTGTCCACACATCCTGCCGGGGGCCATCAGCTCCATCTGCCTGGGCGGCACTGTGGTCCAGAGTCGAGTGAGTCTCGCTTCCACGGGTCTGCTTTGTGATCCGGTTTCCTGCCTCCTATTGGTGACCCTGACCCTCTCATCCCCAGGGATCTGATCCGTGGCCGGGAATGAGTTCCTCACCCTCAGAAGAGACAAGCACCTCCAGCTCCGCTCCCTCCATCCATCCCTGTGGGTCCACCTGCTGCTACCTCTACACCTGCAGCGAGCGCGAGGACTGAGTGGACAGGCGCTGGCACTGCACAGTGTGCCAGGTAAGCGCCAGGCCACCAAATGCCAGACATTCTTTGCCCTCTGCTGCTACCATTCCAAGCACTGCAAGAAGTTCACTGCTCTCTGCCATTTTGTTTAAAAATCAAGCTAAGGCTCTGCCATCCGCAGCAGGGCAGGCTGCTGAGCAGGAAGCTGGGCATCCCATAGGCCACTTGTGTAGAGGGGTATCAACAGGACCTTCGCTGCCCAACTCCTGTCACTCCTGTCACCCCAGCCACACCACCAGGCCACACACAGGGAGCCTGCAGGGGCCCAAGCTCTGCCCTTCCAGCACCTGCCTGGTGACCCTCCAACCGCTCTATGGCCGGCTTGGCCACCCCTTCTGGCCCCCCACGCAGCTGCAGACTGTTCCTGCTCTGGCTGCGCCCCCAGCCCGGTCCCCAGCCTGTGTGTACTCAGCTGTGCACCAGGACAAGGCTCAGTGCTGAAGCCTCGGAGGGTCCTGCCTTGCACCTCTGCTAGATTGCCCTTTTCTATTTAAATGTATGAAAACACACATTAGTTATTACTCACTGATGTACACAGTTGATATTTTACCCCATCTCCCTCACTTTATGGGAGAATTTTAAAATTTACCAAACCAACATCCCTTCTAAAGCAGGGCTGAAGCCAGGCGTGGTGGCACACGCCTTTAATCCCAGCACTCAGGGAGGCTGAGGTAGGTGGAGCATTGTGAGTTCAACACCCAGCTTGGGCTACAAGGCGAGCGCAAGATCGGCCTGAGCTACATAGTGCAGCCCTGCCTCAAAAAAAAAAAAAAAACCTAAGGCTAGGAGTTTGGCTCAGTGGCTTAAGCGCTTGTCTGTCAGGCGCGAGGTTGTAAGTTCAATCCCTGGTGCCGCAAAAATAAATAAATAAAACAGGGCTGAATAGCACTCTAAAATTACTTTTCACAGCCAGACATGATGACCCACACCTGTAATCGCAGCACTTGGGAGAATGAGGCAGGAGGATCCTTGTGAGTTTGAGGCCAGCCTGAGCTACAAAGTGAGTTGAAGGCCAGCCTGAACTGTGTAGTGAGACCCTGTTTCAAAAAGACCCCCCAAAGATTACTTTTCACATATATAAATATATCAAAATCTCAACATCTCTTTTGAGGATGAAAAAGTGTTTATTCTTTTAATGATATCCTTTAAAATCGTTTGTCCCCTGAAGACAACTTTTGCATTACAGAAAGTTTTCTCTTCCATAAATCTCATCTTAAAACTTCAAGTATTGATGCATGCCTTTAATCCCAGCACTAGGGAGGCTGAGACAGGAGGATCGTTGTGAGTTCGAGACCAGTCTGGGCTACAAAGTGAGTTCAAGGCTAGCCTGAACTGCATAGTGAGACCCTGTCTCAAAAAATAGGGCTGGAAGCCAGACATGGTGGCGCACGCCTTTAATCCTAGCACTCGGGAGGTTGAGGTAGGAGGAGCGTTGTGAGTTCGAGGCCCGCTTGGGTTACAACGTAAGCGATAGCCTGGCCTGAGCTACACATTGCGACCCTGCCTCAAAAAACCAGGGCCGGAGCCGGGCGTGGTGGCGCACGCCTTTAATCCCAGCACTCGGGAGGCTGAGGTAGGTGGAGCGTTGTGAGTTCGAGGCCGGCTTGGGCTACAACGCGAGCACAAGGCCGGCCTGAGCTACATAGTGCGACCCTGCCTCAAAAAACCAGGGCTGGGGAGTTTGGCTTAGCGGCTTAAGCGCCTGCCCTGGCAAGCGCA
>RJWM01048697.1:0-11386 GCA_004363535.1 Dasyprocta punctata
CCCCCATTCACTTCTTTTTTTTTCTTCTTTTTGCTGTAGTAGAGACTGAACCCAGGGCCTTCACCTGAACCACATATCCAGCCCACTTTACTTTTGAGACAGGGTCTCACTAAATTACTACATTATCCAGGCTGGGATTCTCCTGCTTCAGCCTCCCAGAGTACCAGGATTATGGGTGTGCAGGCGCCACTATGCCACCAGGCTATTTGTTTTCTAATTGATATAACTCAACTTACAAACACAAAATGTGTGCTATCTTACTGTAAGTTACAGCTTGAAGAGTTCAGGATGTGAATCACACTCCACAGACCATCTCCACCACCCCCCAAGAGTTCCCCAGGTGCCTGCTTCGCATCAATCTCCACCCACTTCCAGAGGCAAACACTGTTCTGACACCTGCTACCTGGAGCTGGGTTATTCTAACCCCACAGAAACCAGGGGCCACAGGGGAGCCCTGTGCCAACCCACTCGCCCCTCTCTTGGATCCAGAGGTCACTCATCCTCTCCTCCAGGTCCCCTCCGCTGTGCCTGACCCCGACAGTCGGGCCTAGGTGAGTCACAAACTTCCCACTTTCAGCACAATCCCCTTGGCTTATCCCAGAGGAGAACACTGCATTTCAGATAACCAGGGGAGCAGTGAGGCCCTTCACCCGCATTTAACCACGGGCCAAACGCAAACAAACGATGAGCTGGCATTTCTCAAAGGAAAGGTCCAACAGGCTTTCCTGATTTACAAGCAAGGGTAACCGCTCCGGAATTCCAAAGGTCAGAGAAGAAGGAGGAACAGTCCAGGGGCTCTTGTTCTCCCCTGATCCGGGGCGAGTAAAAGCTGAATGCAAAGGCTGGGGGGACTGCTGGGTTCCTTAATTAAACACTCTCGGGCTTGGGGAAGGGCAAGTTTCCCTGACGGCTGCACTGACGGATCCCAGTAAAGCTGGGGTCTAGCAAAGCTGGGGGGTCCGGCAGTCAGGGGCAAGGGCTGCCAGGGCTCAAACCAGCCTGAGGCAGCCTCGGAAAAACTCCTTTTCATCAGCGTTCTCTGTGAAGCACTACCAGGGCACCCAACAGATTTTTCTTGTTAGAATCTAGTCCAACACTGAAGGTTGGTAAAATCAGTAACGCCTTTAAAAAAAAATTTTTTTTTTTTTAAGATGGCAGATTCTCTCCCACAGTGGGACACCAAATGACTTACAAAAACAAAGGGAAAAAACTTCTTAAAACAGATCTTTTAGGGTAGAATCTATTTAAATCATTTCTGGACATACCAAAGCAAACGGCTCCCTCTCCTTTGCTGGCCACAAATGGAGCTGATTCTCATTAGCTAATGGATTCATGCTCAAGTACTACAATGCACCCCGTGC
Organism: Dasyprocta punctata; assembly: GCA_004363535.1. Taxonomy (NCBI): domain Eukaryota; kingdom Metazoa; phylum Chordata; class Mammalia; order Rodentia; family Dasyproctidae; genus Dasyprocta; species Dasyprocta punctata. The sequence continues at coordinate 1,362 of RJWM01048697.1, forward strand.
GACTAGCAGGTGAAGGCGGAGACTGAGCCACAGAGAATATCAGGCTGTTTTATTTTGCTTCAAGTGCCTCATGTGAATCACCCTGACTCTCAGCTGCAACAGGCTGCTTGCAGTTTCTGAGTTAAAAACAGAACGCAGCGGTGGAAGCCAACACCTACATGGGGGCGGGCTGTCAATCAGACAAAATGACGAGCAACCCGAGAGGCAACCGGAAAGGATGTGGCCCGAGGCATGTACACGCCAGCAAGTGCAACTGCCACCAACACCCCACTTAAGCCACCCACTTCCAAATAGTACCCCAGTGTCGGCCTCCCTGCGCCCCCTCCTAATTTAACAGTGACTTTCAACCCAGTTCATCACAGGAGCCTTAACTGATTGTCCTGGCTCTGAAGAAACTAGAAAATGAAACGTAAGGCCACTCAGAAGGACCAGCACCTAACCTAGAGTGAAACTTCGGTCACCCTCTGATGCCCCCAGCCCATCCCCGACACTTCCCGTAACCAGACACACTCTGTTACACTTCTGTGACCCCCCCACAAAGGGGCTTTTGCATTTCATTGCTCAGGCCACAATTACATCCTGGAGTCTGAAGTCAGTGGCACTGTCCACACCACGTGGATGACAGTCGATTCCAAGTTTCCTGCATCAAACGAGCTGCTAGCTAGACTGTAGCAGTGACACACCCAAGAGCCGCAAAAGCACCGCGGTACTAACCTGCAGGCCTGCCTCTGCCCTGGCCCCCTGACATTTCCACTGTTAATCACCTAAAGCAACATTTTCCCCTGGGCTCTGAAGCAGGTAACTTACATTTGCAGCATAATTTGGTTCAAGAAGATGCCATCCACTAAATCCATGTACATAGTCAAGTTGTCCTGGTGGCCGCTTCCGAAGGAGCCAAAAGTTTTCACCTGCAGGGAGGTGGAAGAGCAGAGGGAGACGGGAAGTCACCCACGGGCACGAACGGTCTCGGGCCGCCCAGGCAAAGGCGGGCTGGGGCCGCGTGTGGCAGAAAGGGGTCCCGGAGCTCGCTGCACCCTTCGGCAGGCACTAAGCCCACCCTCCCGCCTGGGCCTCTGCCCCTCCCCGCGCCAGGCAACGGACGCCAAGCCGGAGGAGGAAAACTTCCTGGCCATTTTCGCCAGCGTTCCAGAGCGAAAACTAAATAAATAAAATTTAAAAAGCGACTTTTCAATCAACTTCTCACGTCTAGATCCACAGGAAAGCAGGGCGCCCACCTGGCCTGCTCATGTTCCCCCTCGGCCCCTCATTCCCCGCCCGTCACCGCCATCCACCGGTTGGTCTTTGGGATTCGGCAACTCCACGAGGGTAACCAGGGGAGGACAGTCCCTCTGGGAAGCGGCTCCAGCCCTGAGAACTGCGAAGACCGCTCGGACCCCCGGCCGGGCCGCCGACCCAGCGCCAGGCGGGAGCAGGTGTTCCGCTTCGCGCTGGGTTTGGCGCTGGGCGCAGCGCAGAGGCGCGGGCTCGGGGGTCAGGAAGCCTGGGGAGAACCCGGTCCCCGACTCCCTCCGGGAGCCACTTGCTGCCTCTACTGAAGCCCCCAGCCCCGTGCACCAACAAAGCGGCGGGGAGCGGGGCGCACTCACCCAGGTCACCAGCGGGCTCTGCAGAAAGAGCTCCATGAGCTCCGAGACCGTCACGTCCATGCCGAGGCCGTGCCCGCCGGCTCCGCGCCCGGCGTCCGGGTCCCCCGCGCCGCGGCACAAAGCGGCTTCGGCAGCGAGCGGCGGGCGCGGGGCTGCAGCTGCTCGCGCCCGGGAGACAAAGGCGGGGCGCGGGCCCACGTTCCGCGGCTCCGGCGGCCCCGCGCCGCGCCCGGGCTGGAAGGGGAGGGTCCGGCGCTCGGGGAGGGACAATGCGGGGCCCCGCCCCCCGCGGCCCGGGGCGACCGGCGTGCCTCCTCGCGGTGCCCGTCCCGAGCGGGAGTCTCCGCCCTGTGACCCGGGGGAGCCGCCCCGCCCCGCCGCGCCCTCGTCTCGCGCAGCCCCCGCGCGTGGGGCCCGAGCAGCACGTGGCTCCAACCCGGGCCCGGGCGCCACGTGCAGCCGGGCGCAGACCCCGGGGCCGCCGCACGCTCGGGGCGCAGGTTCGCGGGCAGGTGCCGGCAGCGCGGGGACGCAGCCCAGGGTCCGCCCCGGCTCGTGCACGGAGAGCCGAGTTCGCGCGTGTCGCCGCCGCGCCGGGCGTGGGAAACCTGGGCGGGGTGGGGAACGGAGGGCGGGGGGCGCTGAGGAGGGGAGCGGCGGGGCTGGCTCCGGGGCAGGTAGGTAGGAGACAAACGCGCAGGCCCAGAAGGTCCGGGAGGGGACTTTATTCTGACTTTGGAGCGCGACCTCCTGCGTCCGGTCCGGGGCACCTCCGGAAAGCCTGGTCTTCTGCAGGGTGCAGGGAGCAGGTACGGAGCCGCCTCACCCACCCCCAGCCGCCACCCCTCTGCCTAGTGGAGGGGAGTCGGATTCCAGCCCCAGGTGCGCAGTAACAGCGTAGGGGCAGGGGACAGGAATAGAGCAGGGATCCCGGAAAGCAAGCCCAGGGCCGGGACTCGACTTCCGCGCTGCGACGCTTGGGGTGTGGGGCCACGCGGGAGCCCAGGCCGAGGCCCCAGAGAGCCCTGGTTTAGACCAGTCTGTGCCACTTCACCCCCACCTGTTAATAAGGTCACTCCCTAATCCTGTCATCGTTCAAAGCACTCGAATTTTATCCCCACGGTAACGCGTTTACCAGATGAACCGATAGATGGGGGGTTGACCTGCGGCGCCTAGCCTAGTGCCCAGCAAGTATACAGCTGGCACTCAATGGCTGCCTTTTGGCGCCTTAGTAATTTTGCAAGTGGCTCTGTCAGGTGTTGAGACTGCGACATCTGCTGGTGATTTATAGTACTACAGCACAGCCGTTTAGCAAGGGTGTGAGATTGTGGTCCCAGAGCCAGAGTGAAGAGTTGGGGGAAAAAGAAGTGTGAAAGTCGGAGTAACAGAAAAGACAGTAGAAAAGCTGGATGTGGAGGAGTATGCCTCTGATCCTAGCACTTGGGAGACTGAGGCAAGAAGATCACCCTGACTTCAAGGCAGAGACAGGAGCATCGCCCTGACTTGCCACTCTGAGCTACCAGAACTAAAGTTGGGAGATTTCTTCCTTTTTTTTTGTGCACCAGAAATTCATTCGAAGAGGTCCTTAGTTGCCCACTAAGTGGGTCAGTTGAAAAGTAGGGATGAGAGCCGGGCGTGGTGGCGCACGCCTTTAATCCCAGCACTGGGGAGGCTGAGGTAGGAGGAGTGTTGTGAGTTCGAGGCCGGCTTGGGCTACAACGCAAGCGCAAGGCCAGCCTGAGCTACACAGTGCGACCCTGCCTCAAAAAACCAGGGCTGGGAGTTTGGCTCAGTGACTTACGTGCCTTCCTGGCAGACGCGAGGTTGTGAGTTCAATCCCTGGTGTCACACACACACACACACACACAAAAGAAAAGTAGGGATGAAGTGTGGCATCCTCCATCTGCTCTCGGGAGGCCCTTGTTCTGAGAGCAAGGGGTGTTCGTGTGACCAGGGTTATTTTCGCCCCGCCCTCAATCTTTGGAAGAACAGGAGGGGGGATTTACAGTTACTATTTGACGAGCATATTCTCACACTAAGAAAAGCACTGGATGCATGCTCTGTGACAGTTCGAGGTTTGAGATGGTTCTCATCGTGCTATGTGGATTTTCTTGGGGACACTGACAGCCCCCAGGCTGCAGCCACCCCAGGGGGTCATTTAGCTGCACTTTTCCATGATGATCAACAAAATTGAACTGAGCTCCCTTGTTCCCTGCGAAGTGGCCAGGGCGGCATCCAGGTTATGTACGGCTCGGAAGGATTTGAAGAACTGGGTAAGCTGGGCCAGTTACTTCCTGGAAGTTTCAATCTGTGAGATCAGAGTAAGAACTGTTTCCCTAAATAAGGACTTTACAAGGTGAATTTGAAGTTGAAGGTAGTTTATGTCAAAGGGGTGTAGAAACTAGTTTTTTGTTTTGTTTTGTTTTGTCTTTTTGTCAGTAGCAAGGATCAAACTCTCAACTTCGCACCTGCCAAGCAGATGCTTAAGCCACTGAGCCAAACTCCCAGTCCAGGGGTATGGAAACTAGAAAGCTCTGTAAGGATATAAAATCACTCTGTGTGTGTGTGTGTGTATGTGTGTGCACGCGCACATGCCGGGGATTTAGCTCAGCAGCTCAAGTGTTTGGTAAGCGCAAGGTCATGAGTTCAATCCCCAGTACCAAAAAAAATAAAATCACTGTGTGTTCCTCATCTTCTGCCACTTTCTCCCACCACTGGTTTAATAACAATTGTTTCAGTGGAGTGTGGTAGCACACACCTGTAATCACAGCCCTCGGGAGGTTGAGGCAGAATAATTTCTGTGAATTCAAGGCCAGCTTGGGCTACACAGTGAGTTTAGGGTCAGCCTAAAGTACATAGCAAGACCCTATTCCAAAAAAAAAAAAAAAGAAAGAAAATAAGTTGGCTGGGATGTAGCCCAATACAAAGACCCTGGGTTCAATTCCTATGACTCCAAAAACAAAAAAAAAAAAAAAAAGGTGTTTCCCCTGAGCCCCCATGAGTCTGGGGCCTGAGCTTCCTTCGGGGAGCATCCATGAACCCTAACCTTGACTGCCCTCCAGAGCACACTGTGGCCTTCACTCCCATCTGCCTGAGCTTTGTTTTTTTTTTTTTTTTTTTTTTTTTTGCGGTACTGGGGATTGAACTCACAACCTCGCGCCTGCCAGGGCAGGAGCTTAAGCCACTGAGCCAAACTCCCAGCCCTTGATTCTTTATTTTTAAAATGTCTCTATTCGTTTCTGGATATAAACTTCCGTGTTACACTGTGCATTCCTTCTTGGGCAGAAGCATTGCTTTAAGGGTGTTCTTCACGCAGTTAAGGGAATGTTCTCCTCCTTTGGGGAAGCAGTGACTCGGCAGCCGGAGCTCCTGGCGCTGCCACACCTGACAGCAGGGGCTGGAGTAGAGTGTCCAACCTGGGGTGGGAGCAGGCTGCTCTTTAATGTGTCTCTATATTTTATTTTGTGAAATGAGCTGACTTACATAAATACACTGTGTGTGTATTTAAACCAGGAAAATAATGTCAAAAATAAATATTGTTTAAAAAGGCTAGGGGTGTAGTTCAGTGCAAAGGCCCTGGGTACTGCAATAAATAAGTAAACACTAAAGGACGCTTAGAAAGTAACTTGAATCGGTATTTGTGTGTGCAGGGTTTGTCACTAATGTCCATGTCCTTTAGTGATCAGTTATCAGTTGAATCCAGTTAGCTGTCATTTCACTTGACATAACGTTGCTATAAATACAACTTTTCATTAATACTTTTATTTTTTTTTTGGTCTCTTTGAGAAAGGGTCTCACTATGGACCCCAGACTGGCTTCAAACTCCTACAAATTCTCTTGCCTCAGCCTCCAGAGTGTGGAATTACAGGCATGCACTGTACCCCCCACCAGGTAATATGTGCTTGCATAAATCAATGTAAAAGAAATAATGGAACAGGCCGGGCGTGGTGGCGCACGCCTTTAATGCCAGCACTCAGGAGGCTGAGGTAGAAGGAGCATTGTGAGTTCGAGGCCGGCTTGGGCTACAACTCGAGCACAAGGTCGGCCTGAGCTACATAGTGCGACCCTGCCTTGAAAAAACTAGGGCTGGGAGTTTGGCTCAGTGGCTTAAGCGCCACCTGTCTGGCAGGTGCGAGGTTGTCAGTTCAATCCCCGGTGCCAAAAAAAAAAAAAAACTACTACTAATAAAAAATAATGAGCTGGGGAGTTTGGCTCAGCAGCTTAAGCGCCTGCCCTGGCAAGCGCAAGGTTGTGAGTTCAATCCCCAGTGCCGCAAAAAAAAATAAATAAATAAATAAAAAATAAAAAATAATGAAGCCTATAACAAACAATTATCTTCAACAATAATTTCATATTCTGTAACAGCCGACATTTCAGGATATTTTTAAAATAGTTAAAGAAGCTGGGTGTAGTGATGCATACCTATAATCCCAGCACCCAGGAAGTGAGGCAGGAGGATTGCTGGGAGTTCGAGGCCAACCAAGGCTACACAGCAAGTTGAAGCCTGCTGGAACTAGTGAGAACTGTCTCAAAAAAAAAAAAAAAAAAAGCTAAAGACAGTTATTTTTGTGAAGTTCAGGAAGACAGTCAAGGATCTGGCATCCTCTGGGTACACTCCGTAAGGGAATACCTGTGTTGATATGAGGCTGCCACTTTGGGACAAATTTCAGGAAACTACTTCAAGAGGTTTTGTTCTCAGAATGGGAAATAAAGCATTAAACCATGGGAAGCAGAAGAATAAGTGTAATACTGAAAACCAGGCAAACTCAAGTAAACATATTTCCAATGATTTTCTTTTTCCTGTTGGCTTTCTCTGAAAGGCATAAATTGTGCTATTATGAAACTGCTGACAAGCCGGGCGTGGTGGCACACGCCTTTAATCCCAGCACTCGGGAGGCTGAGGTAGGTGGAGCGTTGTGAGTTCGAGGCCGGCTTGGGCTACAACGCAAGCGCAAGGCCGGCCTGAGCTACATAGTGCGACCCTGCCTCAAAAAACCAGGGCCGGGAGTTTGGCTCAGTGCCTTAAGCTCCTGCCCTGGCAGGCGCGAGGTTGTGAGTTCAATCCCCGGTGCCGCAAAACTGCTGACATCTGTCAAATTTTGGCCTACAGAAGTGACAATTTATTTATTTATTTATTTTTTTGCGGCACCGGCGATTGAACTCACAGCCTCGCGCCTGCCAGGGCAGGCGCTTAAGCCACTGAGCCAAACTCCCGGCCCTGGTTTTTTGAGGCAGGGTCGCACTATGTAGCTCAGGTCGGCCTTGCGTTGTAGCCCAAGCCGGCCTCGAACTCACAACGCTCCACCTACATCAGCCTCCCGAGTGCTGGGATTAAAGGCGTGCACCACCACGCCTGGCTCAGAAGTGACAATTTAAAGACTAACAATAAGAGTGACTACTTACTGAGTAGTTGATAATATTCCAAGCACTTGACGTTGCTCATTTATTATTTAAATATCTGGGCATGGTAACACATTCCTGTAATCTCAGCGCTTGGGAAGGTTGAGGCAGGAGGATCACTGAAGTTTGAAGCCAGCCTGAACTACATAGTGAGACTTTGTCTCAACAAAAGTGGGGGGTCAAACTGAAGATTTACAACAACCCTATCAAACAGGTACTGTCAGTCCTGTCTGTGAGTTAGGAGGCTGTGCTACTAATGGCTGCTTTAATAAACATTACTAGCCAGGGATTTAGCTCAGTGGCACAAGGACCTGCCTGGCAAGCATGAGGTCATGAGTTTGATCCCTGGTACCAAAAAAATAAACATTACTGAGCATTTGCTAAGGGTGTAGCAGGAGCCTATTGAACAAATCACAAACCTGCTGTCAAAAAAATAAAATGAGAGGGCTCTGTGATGCACGCCTATAATCTCAACTACCCTGCAGGCTAAGATAGGAGAATTGCAAGTTTGAGCCCAGCCTGGGCAACTTTGCAAGACTGTGTCTCAAAACAACAAGTTCAAAGAGCTGGGGATGAGCTCAGTTAGGGTAAGGCTCTGGTCCCACCCTCAGTTTCACACACACACACACACACACACACACACAAGCCAGGCATGGTGGTGCATGTATTTAATCCCAGCACTCGGGAAGCTGAGGCAGGAGGATCATTGTGAGTTTGAGACCGGCCTGGGCTACAAAGTGAGTTCAAGTCCAGCCTGAACTGCATAGTGAGACCCTGTCTTAAAAAAGAGGGCTGGGGATTTAGCTCAGTGGCATAAGCGCCTGCCTGGCAGGCACAAGGTTTTGAGTTTGATCCCTGATACCAAACACACACACATGCACACACACACATGCACACACACACACACACACACACACACACACACGAGTGTTTTGATTGATAAAATTAACATAGCAGTTGTACTTTTCAGAGCATTCTCACTGATCATAGCATTTCAGTGGCGGAGATTGGTGGGGGAACATAGCCCACCCAGCTTCTGTCAGGCAACCTGAACCAGCCCTGCTCTCTCACTGTGTGTCCTGAGTCACAACCGTGTTGGAAAGCTAGGTGTCCCCTCAGAACTGTGTCTGTAGAGAACATAATGAAGACTCTGGCCCCTGACTTTGACAGCCTTACGCTGAATGGCATGGGTGGCATGGAAATAAATTATGATATTTTTTTCTAAAGACAAGCTCAAAAAAAAAAAAAAAGCTCTTGCGGCAATGCTGTTCACACTGGGCTCTTAACTACAGAGCTCAAGCCTCCCACCTGGACCTGCAGATGTACAAAGGCGACTGTGCTTGGCTGGTGCTTCTTTGGGGGATCCTGAGAGACTGCTGAGGACGGGGATGTTTGCCAGGGGCCTGCTGGGTTTGGCCAGGATTTGGGTTTATCCTGAGGAGAAAGGCTGGAGGTAGGGGTGGGGCTGGGGGGCGGACGTTGATTGGTTTGCATTTCAGAAAATCCTATCCGGGACCTAAGGAATGGATTAGAGGGAAAGGCAGGGATAAATCAATAGATGTTTGCTGTAATCCCTGCGAAGGGCGATTAGAGCCAGACTGGAGCCAGGGCGGGGGAGAGGGGAGCCCCACGGGTGGGGGGGATGCGGGGCGGGCGGGAGAGGAAGGCTGGGCCTGCGCTGTGCCACCAACCCCATCCAGAGGTCCCTCATGGCCCTGCTTGGCGAAGTCTGGCTCAAAGGCCCAGACCGGCTCAAACCAGAATCTGCATTTCTAACGCACTCTCTCCTCAGCTGTTGGCACTGTAAGAAGGGGTGTAAGAGCGTTGCTCAAATTTACCCTTTCTTTTTCCCTTCCTTTCTTATTTTTCGTGAGACAGCATCTTTTTAAACTTCTGATTTTTATCACACACACCCCCCCCCCCAGCCCGTTGCACTAATGGTTACATTCACACGGAGGGTTGGTGCGTGCACCTAGCACACGGGAGGTGGGGTCTGACTAAATCGCCCAGCCTCGCCTCCAACTCCCTTGGCCTCGAGTAGCTGGGTTACAGCCCTGCGCCCCCCTGCCTCGGACTGCAGGTTTCGCGGTGAGGCTGCAGGGTGAAAACCCACATCTGGACAGGAATGCGGCCCTGTGTCCAGCACCGGAAGTATAGGGAAAGGAAGCGGAAAACCAGTACCCCACCCCCTGCCCTAACAAACAAACAAACAAACAAAACTTCTGGGAAGATGGCGGAGTGGTGAGAAACAGAAAGCCTCTCCAAGATTCGGTGTCCAGACACTGGAATATACCAGTGTGAGGAGGAGAAGCAGGAAGAGGGTGGATCCCTGGGAACCAGGATCTGAACTGGGAATTGAAATCCATGGGGAGAGTGAAGAGACCTCGACAAGGAAGGAGGAAGTGGCCGGTGGCAGTTTCTCCCGGCGCCTGTACTCACTGCGTGAGAAGAGGGACTTGAGCCCCCAGATGCTCAGTGCCCGCTGGCGACCCAGAGGCCTCCACGGAGAACGCTCCAGTGGCATGGAGCAGCAGATGCAGTGGTCTGCAGTGGCTGGTGAGCCATTTGGATTCAGATGTCCCCCAAGAGTGGGTGACTGGCCTGGAGCCATATTGGAGAAGGGCCAACTGAGCTTGGAAATAGGTCCATCTAGCGGCTCCCAGTGTTGGGGTCAGGCAGCCAGTTCAAGCTGGCAGGAGGCGCACAGACTGCCACAAGCTGAATGGGTCTGGTTGCAGCCTCATGGCCAGAAACCAGCCTGAACTAGTGGGACTAGAGGTCAGCCTCGCTGGGACCACCCACTACCCTGACGTAAAGCTCCAGCTGACTCGGGGGGATTAAGCAGCTGGGATCTGAACTCTGTCTGCCCACAGTGTCTACCAGTGACAGCAGAGACACACCTTGAAGTGGACGTTTTTTCTTTTTTCTTTTTTTCTCTTTCTCTTGTTTTATTTTGGTTTTTCTTGATTATTTGGTCTCTCTCTGTTTTTTTTTTTTTTTTTTTTTTTTTTTTTTTTT
>RJWM01048698.1:0-11390 GCA_004363535.1 Dasyprocta punctata
TTTTTTTTTTTTTTTTTTTTTTTTTTTTTTTTTTTTTTGCGGCACCGGGAATTGAACTCCTAGCCGCGCACCTGCCAGACAGGCACTTAAGCTGCTGAGCCAAACTCCCAGCCCTGGTTTTTTGAGGCAGGGTCGCACTATGCAGCTCAGGCCGGCCTTGCGCTCGCGTTGTAGCCCAGGCCAGCCTCGAACTCACAACGCTCCGCCTACCTCAGCCTCCCGAGTGCTGTCTATTTCTTTTTTTAAATTTTATTTATTTAAGAGAAAATGGACACAGAAGACAGAAACAAAAAACAAAAATGACAATCAACAACAACAACAAATCTGATAGGATAACATTGTAGGTTTACACAATGAGATGGTTGAAATTTGGCAGTAGTTACAATATTACATATCGTTACCTTCATAGGGGTTGTTGAGATTGACAGACATAAACATACAAAATTTATCAAATCATGACTATTAACTTTTCTTTTTCAATAGCTAATGCATATAGTAATATAGTCATTTTAACTGTCCTATGCATACCTATTTATAAATTTATGTCTTTTTCCCTTTCCCTTCCTTCTTTCCTCCTTTCCCCTTAGAACACCTCTTGTTATCATTAAAATAACTGCCCATATCATCAGGTCTAATATAATCAAGCAAGATAGTTCAGAATGAAACCAATAAAAAATAAAAGAATGGTAATAAAGAAGAGAAATAAAAAACTAAAGGGATCAACAAACAACAACAACATATCCAATACTGTAACATTACAGGTTTATGAAATGAGATGATTGGAATTTTACAGTGGTTGTAACATTGTATATCGTTATCTTCGAGGGGTTTGTTCTATTAAATCAAAGTTTCCTCTTTACTTATGTTTCACATCTGTGTCATTATCCTAGATTTCTAAATGTAACAATAAAACTACTGAAATTTTTTAGAACATCGTCATCACTGGTATACTGTAACTCGTATATTTAGTACGTAATAAGACATCTTATGCCCTTAAAATAAGTACATAGGGACACTGTATATAAGTGAGCATTATATATATAAAAGCTATCTTTATGGAAAGCCAACTCCGATAGAAATGCAAATGTTCACCAGGAGACTGTAGCTCTGACCTCACATAAGAGGTGAAAATCAGAAGGACTCACATAGCTACTGAACTCCAGCCGAAGTGAAGCTTTGGCTTACAGTGTTTTTGTGGTGCTGTGTGTTCCTTCAAAAGCATTTAGTAATTTGGAGAGAAAAAAATGAATATTGACAATAAATTGTCATGAAAAATCATCTCAAATATGATCTGTGTCATATTTTCTGTAGTATAATTTAGTCATTTGCTTTCTAACTTGGCAAAACCATTTGGTTCTCCAAATTCACTTACGCTCCAGATTCCTGTATGTTTCATCCCACTCCATTAGGCATACAGTGAAATTTCCCCTGGCACAGCCTATGGGGTTCTGAGCCCACTTCTCTTCCCCTCAGCTTTGTGCTCCCCTCTGCATATTACAGTACCCTGCATCTCAATTTCTCAATTTCCTAACCCCAATTCCTTCCCTTTTGTGGCTCAACACAAAAAGGTAACAACAGTTGCCTGGTATTCCTCGGTTTAGGTTATCTCAGTGTCAGAATTGTTATATTCAAACCTTCATCACCCATGTAACTAAATACCCACCATATATCCCAACCCTTGAAAGGCATGATTTGATTTATACAAGGAATGTTCTTAGTTAAGATTTAAACTCCATACTTTATGAAAGATGTTAGGCTGTCCTTTAACATTGCTTGTCCTGAAGCAATCTACTCTGAAATTTCCTTTTAATTTTCTATTTCAAACTTTTATAACTATGAACAATTTGGAACAGCAAAGGCTTATCTTAAATGTTTGTAATTTCCTTACAAATTTCTTGAACGAGTGAGTCTTTTTATACCAATCATTATTTTATTTTTATATAAAAATTAAAAATATTCTATGAATGGGTACCCCTTCTACTTATTTTCAGCTTAATTGATTGAAATTTGGAATAATTGAGTGTTAAATATCATATTCATTTGTATTTATGATTTTTTATTTTTAAGGATACTATTTTAGCATTTCTTCCAAGTATTTGGAGAAATCTTAACTGGTGGTTAGATGACAATCATAGGATATAAATGAAGTAAAGCTTATTTCTTTGTAACGGCTATTTAAAACAATGACATGAAATATCATTAGAAATATTACAATTAAATATTTTTGATATTGCTGCTCTGGAGAGTTTGAAAAGAAAGAGCATTTTATTTATTTAATTATTCATTTGTTTATAGAATAAGCAAGGTTTCTTTTTTTCCTATGTGATACTTTACAATGTATGATTCAAATAATCTCAGCATTGATTTTTAACTAGCATACATGATTTAGAAAGGAGAAAGAACATCTAACCTATTTAGGGAAAATCGCAAAAACAGTATAATTTTTTAGCAAACATGACCATTTAAAATCCTTCAAATTTTCTTAAAATTTTCTTTTGAAAAATTATTTTTAAATAAAACTATATTGCTGGAGGTAATTTAAAAATCCTGTGGAATTTTGGTTTTGTAGTTTACAAATTATCTAAAGCAAAATATAAACACAAAAAAATCCTGCTGTCCTTCACATACAAAAATAACTAACATTTAATTGATTTCTACAATGATCCCTGTGCTCTGTTATCCCTGATTAACTTCTTTTAAAAAAAACCTTTAAAATTTACCTTGTTTGCATTTTGGAATGAGAATTTCAATAAACACAGTACTCATTATTATAATTGCACACCAGCATCTCAAATCTCTAATGTAAAAATAGAAAGCATTTTCCCCCTTAGCAATTCATGTGTAAGTTAGGTATTTAGAGATGCAATTTTTATGCAATAATTTTAACTTGTAATTTATACAAAACAATTATTCATCAATCATAGACTCAACCATGATTATATAAAACAGATAAAAATGAATCTTTTTAAAATGACTAGAATGACTTAAAGTGACCACTGTTGGGGGAGAAAGAGGTCTTATTTATTCATCCATTAATTCATATTTTTATCTATTACTATGTGGAAGGTTTTCTGTTAGTTACCAGAACTTCCAAATAAGACAAACAATTTAAAGTTCTGATCTTTCAAGAGAGAACAAGGGGTGTATTATGTATGCAAACATAATTACATATGTAAATATATAAACAAAATAAAATATGATGAGTATCTGTAATACAAATAAAAGATAAACTTGAGGCAATACTGGAAGTTAATAAAAGAAGCAAAAGTTACCTGAGATGTAATTTTATTTATTTATTTATTTTTTTTTACTGAGGATTGAACTCAGGATCTTGTATTTGCCGGGCAGTCACTGTGACCCTGAGCTATATATCCAGCCCAGATATACTTATTTTACTCTGATTTACCAAGTCTAGCCACAAGTTTTCAAAGGTCTGTATTTTATTTATTGGGACTTCTGTAGCAAGTACTGTGAATTGAGTAACTTACCAAGAATATAAATTTACTTCTCATACTTCTGGTGGATAGCAAGCCAGATATCAAAGTGGCTAAAGTTGGCTATCTTGTGAGAGCTGATTTTATGATACATAAATCAGCTGTCTTTCCACTGTGATCCTACATCTCCATAGAGGAAGGGGAGAAGTTCCTATGAAACTTCTTCTGATTTATTAAGTTATTATTATCAGTTGTTTTGCTTGATATCAAAGTAGGATCTCACATATGCAAGTGTCCCACCATTGAGGAAAATCCTAACCCTGAGGTTCATTCAGAAAGGTACTAACTTCATTCATGAGAGTGTCGCCTCCACCCTCTAGTCATCTCCGTCTCAAAGACCCACTTTATATACATTTTAGAATGACACAAACATTCAGACCATAGGAATCAAATACTTAGCATTTTGCACTTTTTGTGACATATGGTCACTGTCCCACAACTATTCATCCGATTGCATAAAAATATCCATAGACACTGTATAACAGAATGAGGCTGTGCATGACTGTGCTCTGATCACATATTTTGTGGATATAGAAATTTGATCTTATGTGTTTTTGTCATGTCACAATGTGTTACTCTTCTTTTGATTATTTCAACCTCTTGTGAAACGTATTTTGTGTGGCATCTGAGTCATAGGACAATGACAGGTGGCCGGTTGCACTTAGGCCAGATACAGTCATTTCCTGCACTGTGTTTCTATTCCAGTACATGTTCAGACAAAAAGTACAACATTTTAATGTGAAGCCATGTAAAATTATCAAACAATTAAGAGAAATGAAATCTCGCAGCCGGCGTATTAAAGGGAAGCGAACACAACCCCTCAGTTTCCTAAAACAAGACTTATTAATACAATATTTAATTCAGTCATTGAGTCAAAAATCTGTGTCCTTTTCACCAAATGTCTGGCATTGTTTTATCTGAAAGACTTACTGCAACAAACAAAATAGGCAAAAATTCTTATTCTCATGGAAGTTTCATTACACTACAAATTCACTTCATTATTAAACATTTGTTACTTTCACGGTTCTCCTTTAAATGAATATATTAATACTGAACAGCCTAGTAGAGCACAATACAGGTACAATTCATTGTATTTCTTCTTTTCCTTCTCAGAAAAATGTTTCATTTTCTCCAACCACATACTTTACAATGAAAAACACATGACAAACACTCCAAGAGATGAACTCCATTCAGAATACCAGTGTTCATATATTTATTTTTCTAATTTGTAATATTAACAATAAATCAGCTACATTATAAGATTCCTCTACACCAGCTCAAACTTGTTCTACTGAAGTAATGATTATGATGTTTTCATATGAAATTACCCAATTGAAATTTTTATTCTTCATATCACATGACTATATTTCATATAGGTGTCATTTAATAGTTTTTCTGTTGATGTCACCATTTATATGTTATTGATAAAATTTGCAAACTAAAATATTGACATGTAAATATCTGATCAAATCTCTAAGATAAAATGTAAAGTCACAAAGATAATGAATCTCTTTTTCATAGATGACTGTGAGCTCATTTTACTGTCACAAAAATAAGCATCATTAGAAATAAGTGACCTTGTATGTGAGATTAAAGCAACCTGGAATTTTGTTGACATTATTAACTAACTCAATGATACAAATCTTGTTCTATTTCTAAACTACATGATATTGCATGTAGTATCTCACTACATAAGGTTATGCATTCCTTTCACTTTTAAAGTCAATAGGTGCTGAAACACAACAAAAGACAACCCTATTGTATTTGAATTGAATGATACAAAGGGGTAAATTAGTTGAATACAGAGATGTCTCTATCCCTTGTGTGACAGCATAGTGATAGTTTCGATTCTACTTGTTTCTTAAACTTCCTTAAAGAGCTACTATTTTGAAAATTGGTGCATATTTATAACAGCTAGTTACTAGAGAAAACTATACAGAGGAATGGACATACAGTATGTTCTACTGATTAAACATACATTTTAATAACAAAATACATTTTTGTTTTTCCATAATGCACTCCTATTCAATTGGATGTCCCTGATAATAGAAATGATGACATTAATTCAAATACTGATTCCTACTCTAATGGTGATACTTTTGGTTTTTTCCTGTGAATGTGAGTTAATGTCTGGACAAGTTTAGGTTTATGCATGCATAATATGCTGCATTAAAGGGCCCAAAACTGGAAGAGCACAGCCTGCGAAGTCAAATCTGCTCAGTTAGGAGTGGACGCCTTTTAGTTTTCTTACCACAAGTGCATATATGCACGAAAGATAGAACATTTTAAAATCTGATGAAAATTTCCTGGACATGCAAGCTTTGTTGTTTAAACACAAATTAATTAGTTATTTAGCAATAATCAATATTCATTAAATATAAAGTATTACTCTGTTTTTGTCTTAGTTACTGTCTCATGGTTGCCACGTAACACCCAATAGCTAGCAATTAAAGGGAGAAAGGATTATTTTGTCTTGCAGTTTGCAGAAGTGGTCAGGTGGCACGGCAGAGGAGAAAGAGTTCATGGCATGGCTTCAGGAAGCAGAGAGATCAAGGGAGGAGGAGGGATGATTTGTACCCATCCTGATCGCGGCCGCACTGACCCAGCTTCTCCAAGTAGGCTTCACCTCCCAACAGCTTATTTGGTTATAAAGTCATCGGTGGACAGATTCATGGAAGAGTATCACGGCCCCATGATCGAACTACTTCCTAAAAGCTTCCCCTGTGAGCCCATGAGATTTTGGGTGGACATCTAGATATAAACTATACCAATATTTCCTAAACCTTACATTAATTTATGCAGTACGCATGATCTGGTTGTACACTGATGCACAGGGTCGCTTTCATTTTTAATTGTCATGTGTCCATGCCTTGCTTTGTAAATCTTTCACTCCACCTAATTTAAAAGTCTAATGAAATAGTTTTTCTAATCAGAACTTGTAAAATGGTTTTAACTGTGCTCTATAACCGCAGACACTTCAAAGTTGAAGTAAGAAAAAGTAACTCTGATATTCAGATGGTAATTTAAAATAAACCAAAGTAACTTGAATAAAATAGCTACAATGTGATTATTGCAACTTCTTTGTTTAAAAGAGGATATTCTTTGATGATGAAAAAAAGATTAAGACTTTATCTATTAGTAAGACTTTAAATCTCTCTTGCTGATATGACAGTGTTCGATGGTATTTGTAAAAATAAATGTATATACACCGACATTATTCATTCAAATATTTCTTAGTATTATAAATCTACCATCAACATATTTATAATATCTCACCCCACTTCCTGTAATTTTAAATTTTCTGTAGTGGTATTCTTAACAGAGATGAAAATAATACGAATATCCTTGTTAAATATTAACTGTGTTCTATATTAGCTTGTATTTCCAGTTAGATACAGTGTTGCACTATTCTCATAAAGATCATAAGATTATTTTTGGTGACTATATAAATAGCATTAGAAATGCACTCACAGATGGAGTATAAGTAGCCATTTCTTACTCAAATACGCCATTACAGGATAAGTGCAAAGGTAAGTAAAATACTGTATATTTGGGAGGATAGTTAATAATCAATTTAGTTGTCACATTTTCTTAAAACGAACTTTTGTTTCTACTCATGTTTTACATAGCATTTTGTTATAGATATGAGTGACATAAAACTGACAATTGGCAGTATTTATTCACCATGCTAAATACTATGAAACAATCTACATGCAATGTAATACCCTTATCGTGCGTTTCAACAGAACACACAATTAACATTATAGTTTAATCAAAATTAAAAATCAGTATCAGCAAGAAGAGTGTAATTAAGAATTTTACTAATTTAAGGGACTTTTTAATAGATACCTTCATACTAAAAAGAAAACAGAAAATTTATATTTCAGATTATATTTACCAACAAAAAGATATCTGGGACTAAAAGGCAATGAAAATAAAGTGAATTTCAAATCAATGTTGGACATTTAATTTTTCTCAACTTCATGTTTAACCTTACAGCAAACTCATTTTTAAAAGATCATTTTCCTTTTCCACATTTCTGAAAAAATCTTTTAGCTGTAGTTTTAAATGGATAACATTTTCATTAAGGTAATGATGTTCTCATTAAATTTTTTAAACTTTCCTATGTGGTGCCAAATTTAAATCTATGACCTTTGTGCTGAAGTAGCCCTTTAATTATTTTAAGACAAGCTCTTGCAAAATCCCTAACTTACTCTTGTTGGGTTTGAACTTGTAAATATCTAGTGCTTCTCTCTCACAGAATACTGAGATCTTCCCCACGTACCATGATACCCCTATAACTGATAGATTTTGTAGATGATTTATTTGGTGAAAGAAATAATACATTTATGCCATTAATTGTCTCAATAACATGATTTTCAAGGGTTTGCATATCCCCGTATTTAATTATTTTTGATTAAGGTCATGTTGGCAACATTAGAAATACATTTTGCATTGTGTATCAACCACCTTCATTAGAGAATTTGACTGAATAAAATAAGAAACCCAAATTAACAGAAGATTTAGTCCCAGATAACTGATTTCATCTTATGAAACAGCATTACAAATAGAATTATCTCTTACAAATAATATTTTTATTAAAAATTTCATTGATTTTGTCTACTTGATTTATCAGTGCATATCCATATCACAAACTCCAAGAACTGATAAGATCTAGCTTTTCCTACAGACAGTTCATTGTTGTTTAAAATATATTTGTGAGAGGCACATATGTAGAATTGTGACAAAGAGTTGTCTCTTAGTTTACTTCTTTAAATTGAAGAAATATAAAGTTAGACTTTTTTTTTTTTTGCGGCACTGGGGATTGAACTCACAACCTCACGCCTGCCAGGGCAGGCGCTTAAGGTACTGAGCCAAACTCTGGGCCCTGGTTTTTTGAGGCAGGGTCGCACTGTGTAGCTCAGGCCGGCCTTGCGCTCGCGTTGTAACCCAGGCCGGCCTCAAACTCACAACGCTCCACCTACCTCAGCCTCCCAAGTGCTGGGATTAAAGGCGTGCGCCACCACGCCCGGCTAAATTAGACTTCTTTTAAATATAAATCTATCTCTCCTTTCAGAGTCAGAATTAACATTAATCTCCAAAAGATCATTTGTCAAATTTGATTAAAAAAAAACAGCCACATGTATGCCTTGTCCTATACACTCAATATGTTTCTCACAAAATTTCTGCTTTGTTGAGGAAATTATTTCTATTTTCTAATGTCGTAAATGACTCCTATGGCGCTTTACACTGAGTCTTTGTTTTATGTGAACAGTATGGAGCTTAGTAAGATTTCTGCTACTGAATGTGTAATGGCACGTATTTCTATTTCATTTTGGTCACAATAAGAGGAAACCCAAAATACTTCTAATATTCACATACTATCATAATCGTTATATCCATAGCTTAAAAGTATAAGAAACATTTAAAAAATAAGTAAAACCACATATTAGAAAAAACACACGTAAGTGCCTGCCTGGCAGGTGTGAGGTTGTGAGTTCAAGCCCTGGTACCAAAAAAAAAAAAAAAAAAAAAAAAAAAAAAAAAAAAAAAAAAAAAAAAAAAAAAAAAAAAAAAAAAAAAAAAAAAAAAAAAAAAAAAAAAAAAAAAAAAAAAAAAAAAGAAAAGAAAAGAAAGAAAGAACACAATAAATCAAACTAAAGTTAATGTAAGTGCAAAAAGAATTTAAGAACGATGTTTTCATGAGCATGTAAAATCTCCACATTTTTAAATATTTAGGTATACATATCACAAATATTTAGGTATACATATGCATATCACAAATATTTAGTATGCATTGATCAATAATAAAAGTGATCAAAACATAAAAGGGAAAATAAGAAGCAAATATAATTAACAGTAAAATAATTTAAATACTAAAATAAATTGCGCATTTTTTTAACAAAATTATTACATAGTTATTCAAAGTGAGCATGCTTCTTAATGGAACAAAAATTATTATACATGTAAATTCACTAGCGAAATAAAAAGAGAATTATATAAGTGAATTTTGACAAATCCTCAGGATATAGAAATAATTGTGTGCAAAACTAATACACATTTTATTTTTAAGATTTAACAGTGAAACCTCAGAGAAATAAAAACAGAAGTTAAGAAGATGGATACAAGCATTTGAAATATAAAGTAAATTTTCTAAGGTCATTGAAAATCACTTTATCTTTCAGCTGAAGTGGTTCAAAATTTAGTACAAAAATCCATTTTTTCAGTAGAGATGCTCCTTTCTCTTTTCTAAGAACGTCTCTGCCTTACAATGAATTTTTGCAATACTCAGTATTGCTTTCTGTGAGAGCGATTTCGATTACTTTAGTTTTAAATGTCCATGTTTGCTGACTTGGCCACTATCCTTAACAATGATATGCTATAGTTGTTTCTCCATTTCTTAAAATACAGACTGAATGCATATTGGCTCCTTGAAGTCTCATTATTCATGAATCATGATTGCTTTGTATTCAGCATTTCACATTAAATCTATCCAAACAAATAGATTTATAAGGTATTTGTCTTCACATTCAATTTCAGGACCAAAGAAGACAGTGCTAGGTTTCTTCATTTTGTCAAAAAAATTGCACTTATACTAAACACGAAATAAGGCAAACTCTCACCTTTGTTTTCTAGAATTGTTACTAGTGAGTAACTAATACAGTTTGGAACATCAGCTCTGGGACTTATTACTGTTGAATGACTAATTTCTTGACCTCAGGCAGAGGGCTGGAAGCCAAAGAATAAATAATGGGTTACTTAGCATCTTCCTTTTAGCTATTAAACTCCGAAGTGAGTTTATATACATATTCTAGCCAAAGTTCTTAAAACTAGTGATTATCAATCAGTATCTGCCTATATATACTTATATTTCTGACTCTGATTTACCCTGGAGTCTAGAAGGAAATAAATATAATTTTCTAAAGTGCTATTTGGAGAGATGTGAGGAAAAAAATGGGGATATATCAATAGATTTTGCAGCACTTAAAAAATATTGTGAAAATTTATTAAGCATCTAAAATAGGCAAATAAATTGCATTAGAGAAACACAAAGAGAGACCACTATAAACATAAACAGACAGTAAAAAACACTGTTTTTAAAACACTGGTGCACCAAGTATTATGAAGTTTTAGAGAAAACAGAATTCATGTATTGTTGTAAATGTGCAACAATTGAGAGATTCTGGAAACAAATTTCAGGAATTCTCTATAACTGTAAATGCACATACACCTTATGACACACAAATTCCATTCCTAGTTTAGCCAAAACAGAAAAAGATGTCTGCACCACAACTTGTAAGTGAACATATATGCACAAAATTAGAAAAACCCATAATGTGCATCAAATATGGGTGAATAATTTAGGTGTATACATGCATAAGAAAAGTATTCTGGAATAAAATAAATAGTTTATTTTGTACATACACCAACATGAATGCCTCTCATTATTAACATATTATTTCCACTTGTTACAAGAATATCACTGGTAACTGTTTTCCCTTTTTTAGCATGTTGCAGTGATTTTACTTGATATCAACATAAAATATCCAAATAAGACTACATGGGAATAGTAGTTTCTGTGGGGTTCAGAGAATTTGGAATGCTAAAGTAGAAGTGATAAATCTATTACATTTGAATGTAGACTTCCTCAAAATAGAATTGCTGCTGTTTGTCTCTGAGAAACATTGGGACCTTGTGGTCAAGCAATTATCAACTTGATTTTCACGTCATAGATATGTTAGCTTAAAGACCTAGCTTATATGGCATGATCCTTCATTTTTTAAAGTAATTTTGTTCATTTGGTAATTATTAAAAACATTTTACCCCTTTATTTATTTTGCTTTACTTTGAGAAAAGTTAGAATATGAGCTAAATGAGTGCTAGAACTTTTTTCAA
>RJWM01048699.1:0-11378 GCA_004363535.1 Dasyprocta punctata
CGACCCTAACTCAAAAAACCAGGGCTGGGAGTTTGGCTCAGTGACTTAAGCGCCTGTCTGACAGGTGTGAGGTTGTGAGTTCAATCCCTGATGCCACAAAAAAAAAAAAAAAAAAAAGAAGAAGAAGAACTTGGTTAATAAGCAAACAACTCTTTTAGTTTTTGTTCCTGGTTTCAACTTCATACCAACCAGAGAAAGCCAAATACTGTGCGCAGTGACAGCAGCTTAGTCTCTAGTTAGCGGTGTGAAGCTTCTTCAGAAGACAGTCTACAACTGGGGCACACCTGAGTCTCCTCATTGTCCACTGAGCTGGCAGGATCTCTCTCTCTCTCTCTCTCTCTCTCTCTCTCTCTCTCGCTTTCGCTCTCACTCTTGCTCTCTCTCTCACAGCAGGCTCTGCAAATATTTTGCTTCTCTCATTTGGTTTGTTTATACTTATTTCCACAAAAATAAATTCATTTCTATGTAGGTAATCCAAATAAAAATAAAGTCCTTAGTAAACTAGAGGAAAAAAGAAGTGATTTTTCTGTAAAAGTTTAAGAGGGAGAAGTTTCCTTTCAGATGCTTTGAATCTCTTTTATGGCTCATTTTTCCAATTTTTTTCTATAGCCATAGAAGTTTGTAATAAAACAGCCACTTTCAAATTGTGCACTTTGTTACTTTCAAACGGAAAACTCCTTCGAAGCTTAAGGCAGTTATTTCTGAAAAAGATGGCTTCTAGGTTTATTAATTAAAAAGAATGCAAGGAGTATTTGAAATATTATCATCTGGGTGACTATTCTACATTTATAAATACTCTATAGCCTTACCATAATTAAGATAATACGAAACGAGTTTGAAATACGGTGATAGTTTAAAACGTGAAAATAATTCTTTTTAACATGAATGATTATCCCTCTAGTTTTATAACCTAATAAAAATCATACTAAAAGAAAACCCTGGGCATTTTAATTATGAGAAATCATATGTATTCTGGGAAACTGGTAACATTGCCCACAGATTTCTACTTAAGAATTCTTATTCTAGAAATTCTCTCCTTGAGGTATTTCAAAGAAGTGAGCCCTTAGCTGGGCGTGGTGGCGCACGCCTTTAATCCCAGCACTCAGGAGGCTGAGGTAGGAGGAGTGCTGTGAGTTTGAGGCTGACTTGGGCTACAACGTGAGCGTGAGCGTAAGGCCGGCCTTAGTTACATAGTGTGACCCTGTCTCAAAAAGCTAAGGCTCGGAGTTTGGCTCAGTGGCTTAAGCACCTGTCTGGCAAGCGTGAGGTTGTGAGTTTGATCCCTGGTGCCACAAAAAAAAAAAAAAAAAAAAAGTGATCCCTTGAGTGCCCTCTATTCAGAATCTATGAAGTTCTAAATGAGACATATTTGGTTAGAACTGAAATTTAGCAATAATTTATTTCATATTTGAACTAGGATACAGAGAAGAAATTCATAATCTTTGGATATGTTTTCTTTATTCCTTTAAAATATAAACTTTCATTATTTTCACTCTAGACTTGTAGATGTACAAGAGAGAGTATTGTAAAAACCATCATATTTTCTAGCTTTCCAGGAGTCACTTTAGAATCAATATAATATCACTTATATATGCACATTACTCATACTATGATTTCAAAAGTGTAAATCTTTCAGAGAATTTATCAAATATTCTTTTTCTGAGTATCTCCATTGAATAGTACATTTTGAAGAAATAGACACTAGAGGTATTCAAGGAAAGCATGTTAGAAAATTGATTAAATGCAAAACATTATTCCTTTAAACTCAGTTTGGAAGATGAGCATATTGATACAAGAAGTCATTGAACACTTATTTTTGTTATTTGACTTATTTCTTCCTAGTTGATTCACTCCAATTAATTCACACTGACTATATTTTACATATATATTTTATTAGTATCTATTAATTTACAAAATACTGAGAGTTTCAATATGGTATTTTCATTTAAGCATATTACATATTTTGATAGTATCCATCTCATTCCCCATTACCACCCCTTACACCCCTCCCCACCCTTATTTTCATCCCATTGTCTAATAATCGACTGTACCTTTCTATTGTCTAATTATTCCATTTCCCTCTTGTATAAAATGTCTTATAGTCATCCAGTCCTAGGCATTTAAGAAAGAAAAGGATTGTTCCCCTAGGTCTACCTTCCCTTTGTAGGCATAAATCTTCTCTACATTTCCCATCAGAATCACCTGGAGGTTTGCAGTGCTCAGCCTGCCCAGAGTTCCTTGATTCTGTAGGTCTGCTATGTGCCCGGGAGTTTGTATACACAGCAGCTTCCTAGGGGACGCTGGAGCTGCTGGTCTCAGGGTCACGATTTCAGATCTGCTGCTATTGTATCCCATTCAAGTTAATAGGAATTTTAGTGTGTGTGTGTGTGTGTGTGTGTGTGTGTGTGGTTTGACCAGGGTTAGGGTTTAACATAGTGATGTTTGCCGGTATAGGTAATAGTGAGAGAGCCACTGAGGCTCTGGAAGAAGCCAGGGTCCCAAAGGTGTAAGTAGAGTGGAAGGAAGAAGCAGAGAAACCGATGAAACCTGGCAGCTGCATGGCTCTCACCTTTGGATTTCTCTGACATAAAACTCCTGGGTGGTATAAGCACCCTGTAAAGGCTGTTCAATTGTAACATTGTAGCCTCACACCCAGTCCTGGTATCTGTGCTTTATGTTCTCAGATTACATTCTAAAAACTCTTCACTCTGGTGGAGTAAGCTAGATAACTGTGGATTTCACTGCACACAGCTCCTACTTACTCTCCTTGTTCTTCTGCTCCATTTTAAGTTGTATGTGTGAAGCAGCCAGTTAGACTGCTGGCTATGAAGAAATTGGCTGGAAATTGTAATCCCTTCAGTCATTCATCTGCTTCAGGTCTGTGGTGGGTGGGCATTTTACTGAATCTAGCCCAAAATCTCTGCCAAATAGTAATGAGAAGGTCTTCATAGGTTGCTCAGTGGCTGAAGTTATTATAAATTCTGGAAGTGACACTGGAAACAAGTAAATGTCAGTTCAGCAGAACAACAGCACACATTGATATTTGAATCATTGTTCTGTGATATAAAATTTCAGGAGCTCTGAGCTTCTAAAAGGGCTTTATGAGCCTCAGGTCTCAAGACTGTCTTAGTTTTTAATGGCAAGTTGTCTTTTTCATTTTGACTAGGTCTAAAATTTGTTATTTAAAGAAAGTTTTAGACTTACTTAGAATTAGAACAGTATCATGAAACTTACTGATACCATCATCCAGTCCTGATAAGTATCAATATTTGGCCAATTGTGTTTAATCAGTCCCTACTCCCTGGTTATATTAATCTTATCTGTAAATTCTCCAATATGAACCTCTAACAGTTAAGGGCTTTAAAACACTGTTATCGCAATACTGTTATTGTATCTACCAAAATTCTTATTTTAAATATCATACCAGTTTATGTTCAGATTTCCTGTTCTCAAAGTGTTAATAGTACATTTACTCAAATAAAGATCCTAATTAAATTTTGGTTAACATATCTCTTTAAATTCTATTACTACTTAATAATTTCCTCTTTTTTTTTCCCCCAAGCCATTTGTTTGTTAAAGAGATTGGCAATTTTTTCTGTTCAATTTTCCACATCCTGGACTTAATAGCATCCTGGGGTATTATTTAACTTATTTCTCTATGCTCCATATTTCCCATAAACTGTTAGAAGTCTATAAAGTTGATTAAATTTAGATTTCTTTTTTCGTGGGGGAGCAGAAGATATTTCATGGTCAGTACTGGATACATGTTATGAACTCAGCTCAATAGGCCACAGTGTCTGTTTGTCCCACTTGATGATTAACTCGTGAGTTTAGGTGTCATCTGCAGGACATTCCATCAATAACCACTGATAATTTTTGCCCAAGCCTATTCTTCCCTAAGGGTTGCAAAATGGTATTGTCTAATTCAATCATTCTTTCAGAATTGATTAGAATTCTCGTTTGGAGTGAACTTTCCCTCACCTCTATCTGTTTAACCTGAAGCACAGTTCATAGAGGAGAGAAAAGATAAATGCTAAATTCTGTACCATTACTTATCCAGTTCCCAAATAAAGAGTCCAGAAACATCCAATTATGACAGTGTGGTTTTTATTTTTCCAAAGTATTTTGAATTTGAAGATTTTATATTTATCTGTACATTTTGTATGTTGATATAAAAATAATGTATGTGCTTGCATTTTTTAAACATTTAAAATATTTAGTGTTTTAATCAATGGATTTCAACCAAGCAACCCACTGCAATGGGTACTCAATATTTTACCTCAATTTTGAACTGAATTACTATTGGGCCTATTGTAGAAAAGCTAGGGAATAAAGATCCAAGTAAAGATGAACATTAAAATCTCCCATATTTTCTCCACTTAGAAACATCCCACTTAGTTGGGAATAGTGGTGTGTATGAGTAACCTCAGCACTGAGGGTGGGGGGAGGGTGATAAATTGGAAAACAGCCTGAACAATGTGGAGGATTAGTGAGCCCTTGTCTCAAAACAAAACAACTAAAAAGGGCTGGAGATATAGCTCAGTGTGAAGAGTCTGGGTTCAATTCCCAGTACTGAAAGGAGAGAGGAGAGAGGGAGGAGGGGAAAGGAGCGGAAAGGAGGGAAGAGGAGGGAAGAGGAGCGGAGAGGAGGGGAGAGGAGAAGAAAGGAGAAGAAAGGAAGGAAGATCCCCCTGAGCACATTTTTCCTGCATTGTCTTCTGATCCTTTGCTCTCCTGTACATCACTGAATCTTCTCTGTCCCCTCACTACTCGAAGCCTCTCTCAGATGCTGTCTATTGCCCTGCACTCCTAACCTCCTCACCTGTGTCTTGATGAAACCTCAGTCTCTGTTTGCTCTGTGCCTGCGTAGGGTCTGAACCACTAAATGTTGCAGAGACCAAGGGAATTAGTTCCTTCATTTGATGTCCTGAAGCTGCACATGCTCCACTGTGACCCAGAAACGCTTTTTATTTTCCTTTTAAAATTTTCCTTTAATAGACACATAAAAATACATGGAACCATGGGCTATCTTCTGGTGTTTCAATATGTGTATGCGTTGTGATTTACTTTAATTATACCTAATGATTTAGATTAAATTCAACATGGCATGTTTTCAGTCTTTGATGCTATTTGTTTGCTAGAATCACTTAAGATATATATTACACAGCAATATATGATTACCTTGATTTTTGTTTCTTCACAGTGGCCAGGTCTACTTCAAGTGAACATTTATAACACACAGTTATTATGTTTGTGGTTATGAAATAGTCTCAGAATGTTTTCTGTATGACTTATGTATTAATTCATTTATTTTATGTATTGTGGGGAATGAGCCCTTTGCTTGCAGTGTTATGGCTTTTTCACTTCAAAAACATTTTATTTGATCAAGATTTTAACTATCCCTTGGCTTCTAATTACCTTAGTATTCATCTAAGAAAGACATTAAATTATTTAATTGATTTTCCAAACTCTCTTTTAAGATCACAATCCGGTTCATCACTTGAATCTTTGGATTTTTCCTCTCTTTAAGAGTTTCCAAATTTGCCTGCTATGAGATGTATTGGATTTATTATTCTGTGAACTACTTCCCACTAGCTTTTCCTTTCTGCTCTTAACCTTTAAGTTTCTTTCCTCCAGCTCTTCCTCGTGCCTATCATCTGCCTCTGTAAAGCAATTTTATTAAGTCTCAGCTTGAGGTTTAATTTCATCTCTTCCTCAGTTCACTTCCCCTTATTTGCTTGGTGGCTCTTTGCAGGAGCCCAGCTTCTTGTGATATGTTGAAAGCCCTCCATTTCCTGGAACTTTTCATCCTGATTCCTTTGGCAGATAATTTCAAAGGTGAACGTAATCTCTGAGTCTAATTCTGATGTATTATTCTCCTAGTCTCTTTCTTTTATTCCTACATATTTTTACAAAGTTCCAGGATCTTTACTTTTTTCTTTCTTTGTTCGTTAATGAGAAAATTGTCCCAATTTGATGCCTGCTGTAGACAAAGGAGGGGTAACCCCTATCCCAAGAGTCTAGGATGCTCACATGGTTTGTTACTTATCTCTTTGCTGAGACAATTACCCAAAACACAAAGTTAAAGGGGGAAAGGTTTATTTAGCTCACAGTTTGTAGAGGTTTCAGTCCATAATCAGCTGGCTCCAAGGCAGGGTGGCTTGGCATAGGGGCCTCACACAGGAAACAGAGTTAATGGCAGGCAGAAGACAGCAAAAAGAAGCAAGTAAAGGACCTTAGCAGCTTTTTTTCTGCACCTCTTATACTCTATCTAGGCTACCAGCATTAGGGCAGTGCCCAACCAATCAGTGGACTGATTTACTAGTTACATACCCTTAATCCCAGTACTGGACCACAAATCAAACACACACTCTACATCCAGCCACCTCTGAAAAAGCCCCACCAATAACTGCATAACGATTTGGGGGACATCTAAATACAAGCCATAACATGGTTCTATGTATCAAAATGGGATAATTTTACTCCTGAGTTGGATTCATATGGACACTCAAGATGCCATTTACTCTATTTTTCAGAAGATGTAGAGACTGCAGATTAATTTTCAAATCACACTCACATGGTTAGATATTCTGACAGTAACTGCTTGTTAATTTTAGGTATTGATACAATGGCATTAATTACTTAGCCTTTATAGTATTTTAGCAAGTATTTGGAAAGGGTGCTTTAAAGTCTAATTAGCTGGGCACCTATCAAATAGGAAGTTCTCCATGACAGAAATAACTTTTGGGCTAACAGATGTACG
This sequence comes from Dasyprocta punctata, assembly GCA_004363535.1. Taxonomy (NCBI): domain Eukaryota; kingdom Metazoa; phylum Chordata; class Mammalia; order Rodentia; family Dasyproctidae; genus Dasyprocta; species Dasyprocta punctata. Next base: position 6,764 of record RJWM01048699.1, read on the forward strand.
TATATAGTTAATATTTCTTAAATGTTCGTGATTTTACAGATGCTATGCTCACTGACTGATGTGTATGATCTTAGTTAATATTCACAATGATCCTGTGAAGTCTACACTGCTTGATTTCTGTTTGTGGATTAAATATTATATTTGGAGACTTTGAAAACCTTCCCAACCTTCTGGGTCCAAGTATATGAGTCCTTTATGAAAGTCCTCTGAAAGCCAGGTACTTGGAATATATGAAAGATTTCACATAACTCTCTTTTGTATTTTCTTTTTTATTTTGAGGAGGAGTAAATCTTCCCATTATTGTAATTTAAAATGTCTACTATTGGGCAAGATTCTTACTTATATTGTCTTTTTTAAAGGAGGAAAAGGAAGTTTGATTTAACATCACATTATGGGATAGTTCTTTTGTATTGAGACTTGCTGTGGCCTGTGACTGGGTAGAGAGCATCTAAGCACAAACGCTCATCTTGTTCCATTTCAGTTCTGTCCCATCCATCTATAAGTGAAACCATCCACTTCTTTCTCAAAGGTCAGTTGCTCCTTTTAAATCTTATCTTCCAAGAAAACAATTTTCCCTATCAGCTATGTAAATTCCAGTGATCTATTCCTTGGAAAGCCTATTCAAATGTAAAAATACTGACTTTCATCCTGACAATAGTTTCTTTAGATTACAAATTGCATTTGAATTTTGGTTTGTTTTTGTTTTAGAATCAGATCTATTAATTATTCTTCCTCTGTTAATTAGCAGATAGGATGAACGAAAATGAATGAAAAAGGGGAGGTACAGAATAGTTGCTAGATGATAGGACAGCTTAAACATTCTTTACATTAAGAGTAGAGGAGGCATGAAGAAGAACAAACATTCTTTAAATACCTGCTCTCTACAGGTACAGGATGAGTATCCCTTATTTGAAATGACTGGGTCAAGATATGTTTCAGATTTTAGAGTTTTAAGCATTTCAGAATATTGCATAGACTTTACTGGTTCATTATACCAGACAGAAAAATCTGAAATTGGAAAGACTGCAGAACCCCAAACCTTTTGGATATTGTATCAGCATTCAAAAAATTTTAAATTTGGGAGCATTTTGTTTTTTAGATTAGGTGTGCTTAACCTGTATTGTACTGGATACTTGACAGCTGGACCAACTTCCCAGCATTGATAGGCCATGGCAGGGGGCCATTCATTCATAGAATAACAGAGTTGGAAATAATCTGTTATGGTTTAGATCAAGAACATTCCCTAAAAGTTTCATGTGTTTAGAGGTGAGGTTTTTGGAAGGTGAATGTATTATGTAGGGAGGGAGCTATACCCAACAGTGGGTTGATGCACTGATGAGTTGATAGATAACTATGCTGTCAGAACGTGGGGCCTGGTTGGCAGAAGCTGGGGATGTGCCTGGTTGGGGATGTACCTTTGGAGGGCATATCACCTGCTTCAGCTCCTTCCAATTCCCTCTACCTCCTGGGTGCCATGAGATGAACAACTTTCCCCTTCCATGACCTTCTACCATGATGTTTCTGCCTTTGAGACACCCAGCCATGGACTAAATCCCCTCAACCATGGACCAAATTAAATCTCATCCTTTAAATTATGTCCAGCAGAGGAAAAGGTAATACAGAATTTCTAAGGTCATTTTGTGCCCCTTAACCATGATGTGATTCCCAGCAGTATGTGCTTTCCCAGTCTCCCCTTGAACTTTGTACTTCCCACTACAGCTCATTTCATGGTTAATAATCTTAATTACTAGAATGTTTTACCTTAAATGTTATGTTAATCTGTCTCTATGCAATTTCCACCCACTGTTCCTATATCTATCTTTGTATGTAGCAACTGAGGTGAATCTGTTCTTCTTATAATAATCTTCTAAGCACTGGAAGTTGGCCATTGAGTAGCTCTCAGGGCTCCTCTAAGCCCAGTGTTATCAGGATGACATTAGACTTACAATTAACATGAGTTGAAGCTGACAGGCTATATCAAGGGTCCCTGTAACCCTACACCACTTATTTTTTCTTACCTCTGGGCTAAGTGTGTCTAGTCGAGATCATGTTATAGCTCCTTCTGAATATAGACTTCTTTAGGCATAAGCTGCTAGTATTCATTATCCTTAGTCCAATGTATGTTAGATTTCATACACAGATGATGCTTGGATGATATATATTGTTTTGAACCATTTGAAATTTTGATTTTTTAAGTCAAACCTGGTTGAAAATTAGCAATTTCAAATGGTTTCATTGTTATTAACCTGATTGTGTAGATGAGAAAAATACAGGCTTGAAAATGCTCCTTGTCTTGTTCAAAGCTACAAAACCAAAAAGAACAAGCTGAGGTCTTATGACAATTAAGCTTGGTTGTGTCAGCTCGATAGGTTTGGGAGCTGCTGAGGTGATTGGTAAAGTACACTTCTGGTTGTGTCTAAGTGGGTCATGGAGGTGTTGCCTTAGTATTTCTGGTTCTTCTCCCGTTCCTCTCTGAAAACATTTTCCTGCTCTGCTTCTGGCCATCATGAGATAAGCAGCTTTGCTCCACCGTGCCTTTCCATCATGATAGTTTTACTCTGCACCCTACTGTTCATGGACTGAATCCCCTGAAACTGTGAGCCAAATTAAACCTATGCTCTTTTAAATTGTAGATGTTGGGTATTGTGTCTCAGCAATAGGAAAACTGACTAATACAGGTCTATACTGAAAACTGTCCTACTGTAGAGCTGGATTATTCTGCTATATATGCTACTTCCCTGAGCCTCATCTTGTGGTTGTATATGTAAAGAATCAAGTTAACAATGAAGTTATAATCTCTCATGATGAAGCATGGCAAAATGGAAAGGAGACAGAGATTTGAAGCATTGATATGTGCATTAATCCTTATTCTCTACTTATTTTTTGTGTTACCTTGAGAAAATTATAAATGGCACTGTGATCCAATTAGTTCATCTAAAACCGGATTTAATATTTAACTTTTGACACTTGTGTGAAGATTTGGTGGGTTGGCCTTCTGTCATGTTCACGCCCCATGCTCCTCTGGTGCCTGGCACATTATGCTGTATGGTCTCAGTCAATCTACTCACTTTCTCAGGTCAAGGGTCAACCAGTTTTATCTGTAAATGGTTAATTAAAAAACTCACAGTTTTTGATGAGTATGAATAAAACTGCCACAAACATGCACTAGAGGTCTTTGTGTAGAGATGATTTCACTTTCTATAAGTTACCTACAAATTGAGCATCTAGGGCAGTGGAGACAAAACTGTCATGCATGTCACAGTGAGCTGTTTGTTATCATTGAAAGCTCCAAAAGATTTGTCATTGCTGGTCTAGGTGGTATAGATCACATATGAATAATTTTGTAAGAAACTGTCAGTTTTTCCAGAATAGTTGGAATATTTTGTATTCTACCAGAAGTGCATTGTAGTTCCAGTTCCTTCACATCCTCATCTGACTACAGCTTTCACTGATCTCTTTTACTCATAGCCACTATCTCATCCATCAGTTATTCCCATTTACCAAACCTTCAAAACATACCTAAGTCTTATTTCTCATTCTACTACAGCTAACGTTTTAGTCTAGGCAGGCACTGTTATCTTTTGTTGGGTTTTTACTATAGCTTTCTGCTTGTGCACTTGATCATTTTCAGTGTATTTTCAACATGGCTATTGAAATAAGCCTGCTAAAATACATAGAAGACTTAAAAAAAATCACTCCACTGTTTAAAACCCTCAGTAGCTTCCCTTCCCAGAGAAAATGGTGAGGTCCTCACAGCGGCACATCTGGTCCTCCCTGATTTGGCTGCAACTTAGCTCCCTTTCCTTTTGAACACCTTTTCCTCCTCCTCCTTTTTCCCTCCTCCATGCTATTTGTTGAACATACCAAGTAGCCTCCCATCTCAGAGCTTTTGTGTGGGCTGTTCTATGGCTTCCTTCTTTCCCAGATATGTGCACATGGCTCTCACTCTGTCTTAATTTCAATAATATGTCATGAGGCTGTTTCTGGTTGGGGACCACAAATTATAAGTTAAGTCAAGGGGTTGTCCAAGCCTGTTCTTGTCCTGCCCTTTGACCCAGATTACAATGAGGAAACTCCCTGCTCTTTTGTGGTCACAGCTGGAACCCCTAGGGCTGATGTCTGCTGTGATGCTCACACGGCAAGATAAGACCTGCTGAAGACAGTAAGGCATTTGGGGAAACTACAGACTCCTCATTGTTCCCCATCTTGTCCTTGCCCTTGTAAGAATGCTTTGTTCTCCTTACTAGACCACTGTAGCCACTATTACTGTTCCCAGAAACACCCACTGCCTTTCACCCATTGTCCTTGATGCAAATAAAATGAAAAATAGCAATGTTCTGGGTGTTTCGTGGCCTTTTGTTCTCCACGCACCACTGGTCATCTCAGATCCCTGCTGTGCCCCGATTTTGCCCCTTGCTTTCTTCCTGCTGTGTGCCATAGTTTCAGACAGGAGAGCCGGGACTCACTGCAGGGATTCCTGATAACTGGCAGCACAGAAAGTGTCTCCCATAGTTCCTGACACTTTCATTTAAAATTGTACCTTCTCCCCTCTTTCTATTCTATTTTCCTACCTGATTTTTCACCCATACTCATCGTCAGTTGGTAATTATATTCT
>RJWM01048700.1:0-11397 GCA_004363535.1 Dasyprocta punctata
CCTCAGGAGAGGCGGCGCTCGTCCTTTCCTACCCTGGAGAACCGGGCTGCTTCCTCGGGATGCAAGGACCTGGACTCTGGAGCAGCTCTGAGCACCGTGAGGAGTGGCAGTGTCGCGAAAGACCCTCGCTGTGGGTTCAGGCCATGACAGTGGGTGCAGACGGGCACCAAGTTGGAGGGGAGCAGGGCGACCACCCAGGTTCTCAACCTAACCTTGTCCAGATTGCTTACCAAATATAACCACAGTTAGCAAACTCTGGGTCCGCCTCAAACCCCCACCCCAAGAGCTGTCTGTGTCTCTTACCCCTGCCGGCCCTGTCAGTGATCAAGTAGCCCTGTTGGAGAACTCCCCGCTTCCGTGATACTCTTTGGGGGCCTCTATTTGATTAATTTATATTCTTTGGTCTGGTAGCTTCGTATCACTGAGCATAATGACTGTTTCTATTTAATTTTCAGATGCTTAATTACAGTGGAGCACTTCAACACCATTAAATTAAAACAAGCTACCAGCTTGTTCTTGATTGCAGCCCAACATTTACAGCAGTATCAGATATTTAATTCATAACATACATTTTGCTAACTTCCAGACAAAATGGGAAAAGGCCTTGCATAAGCCCACTTGGAAGCTAGGAACCTCTGGATGGGGGAGGACTTTGGGTGGCACGTCTCATCTGCTAATGAGTGTTTAGTGTTTTGTGGAGGCCAGAGGCCCTCATCTTGGAGGATAATGATTTTCCAATTTGGTTTTCATAAGGACTGCTTATATTACATTTTGTGAAAACTAATGAAATTACATATTTCTTGTAATCATGGTCTTATTTACACTGCCATGTGACCAAGCCCATTATTTGGACTTGGCGAGGGAGCAGACATGCCCCCGACCCCCAGCTTTTTGGTGTGCAAGGCAAGCTTTTTAGGTGCCAGGAAGCCCTGTGACACAGGTACGCGGGTTTGAAGGGAGCGGAAGGCAGTGCGAGGCCGGTAAGATAATATTCTTTGGGGATGGATGTTAGGAATTAGTTTGTGTCTTTACAACATCAGTCATATGGGTATTGTTTGCCTCTGACAGTTTTTCTTTCAAGATTAATGTGCTTATGAAAACCTTGTGCGTTCCTCTGTGAGGCAAGCTTGAAATCCATCAGCATTACCATCGGAATGACACAGTACCGGGAGAGCAAACCAAATGACAAACAGAATCTGGTTTTCAGAGGCCAGTGTGTGTTGAGGAGAAATGATCTGAAGCCGAACCTGGCCCCCTTCCAGAAATTCCTCCCGCCACGCCGTTGGCACGGCCCGCGGGGAGCAGGGGGCGCAGGGGGGGATGGGGCTCGGGGCGGGGGGAGGCGGGCGGGCGGGTGACGGATGGAAAGCGCCAGTCTTTGTAGCAAACAATGGTCATATGTAAAACCAAGTCATGGAAATAAAATTTAAAAACAAGAAAGAAAACTGCGAAAAACAGGGCCTCCTCTGGATCGTTAGGCTCCGTCAGTTCTAACACTGCCCCTCGCCGTGGCGTCCAGCTGAAATACGAGTTGGGAAAGTTCAGCGTCCGGCTGAATTTGTGCAGGAAGAACAGTTGGGGGGCAGCAGCTCACAAGGTGTGGCGCAGAGGACCACAGCGGCCAGAAGAGCCTCCCTTTGCAAGTCACAGAGGGAAACACAGCGTGGTCTCCAGGCCAAGAGGACCCCAAAGTGTCAACAGCTGGAGAGATCAGGCCGGGAGCCGTGGCAGCTGAGAGGGGTCAGGAGCTTGCGAAGGGCTCAGGGTGGACAGCTGAACAAGACGCGAGATGATGCCAGGCCAGGCAGGCCGGGGGCGGGGGGCGCCGGAGGAGCCCCCGCTGGAGCCCCCTGAGCTGGGGAGGACGGGGACTCTGCCTGCCTGCCCCGTCACGCTGGCCCCATCTTTCTGTCTTTCGGTTTCACAGCGGCTCGGAAGGTGGGTGGCCAGGGACGGAGAGAACTGCACTCGAGCAGTTCCTGGATCTGCGGCGTATTTGAGTCCAGATCACTTCCCAAGGTGGTGGCCGGTGCCGCCTGCAGTGACCACACGTTCAGACGGCACGAGGCTTCGTGGGACCCAAGGGCCAGGTTGCCAGCAGAGCCGGCCAAAGGGCTGTCCTCCCTGGGCAGCAGGGAAATCAAAACAAAAGGGTGTCACCCCCCCCCCATCTGCCTGGGAGAGACTATAGAGGACCATGTGTCTGCCACGGGCCAGGGCCCGGAGGCGGGGCTGCAGGCAGGGCGAGGCCTGGCGCGCACAGGTCCGAGCTGCCAGGGACCAGTTCCTAGACCTCTGCTCCGGGAGCCCCTGCTCAGCGCCAGGCCTGGGAGGCAGGGTGAGCAGAATGCAGACAGCAGCCAGACCAGGTTCCCCGGAATCTCTGCCACTTTCCAAGAAGGGGGTGAGACCTGGGGCCCGAGGCTGCTGAGAGCTGCCGGTCTCCACGAGGCTTTGGTCCCCTTTGCTCCAATGCCGGACACCTGCGTGCCTTTAGGGGGGGCCTCTTCCCCTATTCCGGAGAGGGGTTCATGTGCAGAAGCTATTGTCGGGCACCCACTATCTAGCAGGAGAGTGGTTCTTCAGGTGGCCTCGGCAGGACCAGCTCACGGGGAGCAGCCTGCAGGATGGGGTGAAGTCTCCGTCAAGTGCTTCCTTTAGATCTACACGCTTCCAGTTAGTAGGGTTCAAAATACACAATACATATTGTGAAAGTGAAAGGGGTGGACGTGTCTAAAAAGGGGAGGCCGTGGCCGTTGTTAACCTATTATCGAGATTTGAATCCTGTATTGTTTTCATTGTTCTGTTTAGTTTGGTTTTATTCTGTTTAGGTTTGTCTAATTTTGTTGTATTTAATGGCATGGACAGCTGTTTCAAAGAAAACAAAATACATTATGGTAGCCATTATTGATTTCCTATTAGCTTGTTTTGAAGCCCTGTATTGCTTTCATTGTTTTGTTTTGAGTGGTTTTATTCTATTTTGATTTGTTTGATTGTATTATGTCTGATGATACAGGCAACTACTTAGAAGATAACAAGAGGCGTTATGGTGACCACTGTCGTTTTCCTATTGCTTTGAAGTCCGGTATCGCTTCCATTGTTTTGTTTTTATTGGTTTTATTCTGTTCTGTTTTGTTTGATTTTACTATGCCTGATGGTGTGGGTAGTTATTTTGAAGATGACAAAAGGCATTATAGTAGCCATTATTGATTTCCTTTTATCTGTTTTTGAAGTCATGTGCCATGTTCATTGTTTTGTTTTGATTGACTCTAATCTGTTTTATTTCGTTTCGTTTTATTCTCTTCAAAATAAAAAAAAGAAAAAAGAAAAAAGATCTACACACTTCCACCCGGAGGGCAGGCAGGGGTGCAGTGTCCCAGCCTCGCTCCTGATGCCGCTCCCGTGCGGTTCCCCGAAAGGGCATCAGCAGTCCGGCACCTTCGCCTCACTTCGGCCCCTGGGGTCGTGTGGGACAAAAGGGGCCCAGGGAGGAACCTGTGGGCTACTGGGTTTTTAGCGTACCGCAGACCTCATCTATGGACAGCACGCGGGTTTCTCTAAGTGTAAAGCTCACCCGCCTGTCGGTAAACTCAAGCGGTGTGTTTGGAAGGCCCCACTGACTTCCCCATGGCAGTGGTGTAGATGTACATCTATCCTAGTGTCCGAAGGCCCTTAAGGATTCTCTCGTTTCAGTAAATACATCTTGTTTCTTTTATCCTCCCCAAAAGGCTGTCCAATAAGCCAGCACCATAGTTTCAGAAGGGACTGTCCACCACACAGGTCCCATGGGTGACCGTGACAATCGTCTTTTCCCTGAGACATGATACATGTGGGTAAGACGAGGACTCCCTAGGAAAGGGTACCTACTCAGCCTACCCCCAGGGACCCCCGAGTCTCAGCGCCCTCTAACTGCCAGATAGGCGTAAGTCCGGTGGTGCCCATGGGCACTGAGCACGGCTCACGGGAGCGGAGGGGCAGCCCAGAGAGGGGCGAGCGATGCCTCAGAAGGCGCGAAAGTCAGCACCCTATTCCTGCATGAAATTCTCTTACAAGGACTTCGCCCCACCTCCACCACCACCAAGCAAATCTGAGGGACCAGAGGCTGCCCACGGGAAAGTCCACATAGCAGAACCCACAGTGGAGAGCCCGAAATGTTTAACTCCAGGAAACCGCTTAAACTACGGCACAGGCCACAATGGCATCGCACACAGCCGAGGTAAAATGATGCCGGGAAACTAGTGTGGGGAAACAGCAGAGCAGCACTGGCGCGAGAGGAGAGGGCTGACCAGGAAGAGGCCTGGGCACCTGCAGGCTGGTGGTGATGCTCTGCCCCTCAGGCTGCGCTACACAGCTCTGTGCACTTGTCCAGACTCCCTGAATGGTTTACTCACGATCCGCGTGCTTCATTGTATGTAAATGTGCCTCATGCAAAGGACCATCAACAATCACTGAGCTCCAGTGCATTATGTGCGCAGTGAAGTGTTCTGGGGTGAAGTATGCTGGTGTCTGCAAATTATATGGCACTATTGTCTAAGGCTTTTGCCCCCCAGTTTATCCACTGAAACCCCAGTGTGACATTATTGGACAGTAGGACATTCGGGACGTGACCAGGTCAAAGGGACTCTGATCTCAGGAATGGGATTGGTGCCCTCCGGAAGAGACACCAGAGAGCTAGCAAGCGCTCCCTCCATGGGAGGACACAGCCGGAAGTCACCATCAGTGAGCCACAAGGAGGGTCCTCGTCAGACTCCGAGCCCGGCACTGTCACCTCCGACTTCTCTGCTCTAGAGCTGGAAGAAATAAATGTCTGTTGCTTGGAGTTACCCAGCCTAGGTTACTTTTCTATAGCAGCCTAAATAGTCTGGGAATCTGTCCTGTAAAAGTAGAATGATGTGTGGATTCCACCCTCGCCACACCTTCAATGCAGTACTTGAAACCTTAGCAAACCAATTGGGCAAGTAATGAATAATCGAGAAAGAAATAAAAGGGCTATGAACAGGAAAGGAAGAAGTCAGACCATCCTTATTTGCAGGTGATCTGATCCTCCACAGAGAAGATCCAAAATATCTCTACCAGAAGACTCAGGAACTACCACATAGACTCAGTGGCAGTATACAAAGTCAATACACAAACATCAGGAGCGGTCCCACACACCAACAATGACCCCACCGAGAAAGAAATAAGGAAAACAAATTTCATGCACAGTAGCTTCCCCCAAAAATCAAATGTCTTGGAATTAACTTAAACAAGGGAATGGAAACTGTAATGAAAACTATAGTGCTATGCAAAAAGAGATGGACAAGGATGCTAGAAAAGGGAAACATATCCCTGCTCCTGGATAGGCGGGAGCAATATCACCAGATTGGCCCTACACCCCAAAATGATACAGATTTAATGCAATTCCTATCAAAATAGCATCATCATTCTTGTCACAGAACTGGAAAAAATACTCGTAAAACTCATGTAGAATCAGAAGAGACCCAGACCAGCCAAAGTGATCCCGAGGAACGAGCACACGCAGGCGGCGTGACAATCCTGGATTTCAAGTTGTATCACAAAGCCACAGGGCGGCACAGCACGGGACGGGCACAGAACAGACCCGCAGTCCCTGGAACAGAACTGGAGGTGCAGAACAGCCCCAGGCACTTTCAGTCACTGGATCCTTCACAGGACCAAAAACACGGGCTGGGGAGAGGACGATCTCTCCCGCGAATGGTGCTGGGAGAACAGGTCTGCTTATCCACATGCAGAAAATTGAATCTAGACCTGTACTTCCCACTCTGCTAAAATCAAATCAAAATGGATCAAAGACCAAGATATTAAAACAGAAACACTGAATCTGCAGAAAGAAAAAATGCTGACTTTTTTTTTTGAGACAGCATATCAGTATGCAGTTCAAGCTGGCCTTTAATTCACTACATAGCCCACCCTGGAATTCACAGTGATCCTCCTGCCTCAGCCTCCTCAGCTGGCATTACAAGCATGCACCACAACATCTGGCACTAAGATTCTAAAGATATAGGCGTAGGCAAGGACTTTTTGAACAGAACGCCAGTTGCATAAGAAATAATTCCAAGAATCAACAAATGAGATCATAGCAAATTAAGGGGGTTCTGCACAGCAAAGGAAACAACCAACAGAGTGAAAAGACAACCTGCAGAATGGGGAAAGATCTGCGAGCTGCTCATTAGACAGAGGATTAATACCTAGGATACCCGAAGATCTCAAAAGTTAGGCTCCAAACAGTAAAAAACAATCAAAAATGGGCAATTGAAATGAGAGACATCTCTCGAAAAAAGTATAGATGACCAGGTAAGTACATGAAAAAATGTTTAGCATCATTGCATTAGAGAAATGCAAATCAAAACAACACAAGGATTTCATCTTATTCTAGAAAGAATTCAAAAAAACTGTTGGTGAAGTTATGGAAAAAAATGTCCTTCTGCATTATAGGTAGGAACATGAAAATACAACTATGAAAATCAGTGCAGAGTTGCCTTAAAAAAAAAAGTTCCATTTGACCAGCTATTTCTTTTCTGGGTGTCTTTTCAAAATAGTTAAAGACATCGCATTACAGTGGTCCACGCATTTAGCAAGCAGCACAATTCATAGTAGCTTTATCTGTAAGTGACCTATATCCCCGATATGTAAATAAAGGAATGCGGTGTTTACACACCATTGGTTATCACTCTGCCATAAAGGAGGACCATCTGAGTCTCAGTGGGAAAATGGATGTACTTGAAGACCATAATGCTAAGTGAAATAAACCAGACCCAGGAGGTGAAACATGACATGGTCTATTTTATATGATAATCACAAATTATAAATAATTTAAAGAACAAAATAGAAGAGAAATGATAGGAAACAGGTTGGTAGACCGTGCGGCGATGGGAAAGGGGTCTGGGATGGGGGAGAGGAGAGTTCGGGGAGAAGGGGGAGTAAAATGATGAAGGTGAAATACACGTGCTGCCAGTTCCCCAGGTGAGTCTGTCGTGCATCGAAAACCCAGACAGAAGAAAATGGACCGGTGGATTGATACAATGGTGGAGAAATGAATAGACGTTTGTGACTGTAAAATACTCTGAATGTTTAACTTTTTAAAGTCCTCCCAGGAAAGGCTCAGCGCCACGAGCCTCCTCTCAATCCCCTCCCGCGTGCAGAACCCTCGGCCCTGCTCCTGCTGCGCTCTGAAGCAGCTCTTCCACGAGCGCCTCTCGCTGCCCCGTCCTGCTGCCTTGGTGTCCTAAATGGACGAAAACTGCTTCCCGGCATGTCATTTTGGCTTGGGGGAGGAGCCAGAAGTCACACAGTGCCAGGTCAGACGAGGACAGTGATGAGCACACAGTGTGGTGTTTTTGCCAGGCTGCCTTTCCACTGCGGCGCTTGGCAGCAGCACTCGCCACGTATATTTTTATCACATCTCGTAAAGACACGAAAGAGGACTTTCAGACCTGCTTTTATTATCCTTTCCAGGGGCTGTTTCTAACTATCGGGGTTAGAAACGTTTTGCTTCTATTCACATCCCTTGACGATCTACGTGTGCTGATTTGTAATTAGAAGTTGCTTCTTTTAATCTTATTTCTGTTAAGGCCCATAGTGACAATGACACCGTAGACCAGCTGTGTCCCAGAGACCTGTGAGGCCGCCCGAGACCTTCTGACATCAGTGGACTATGTGGTCACCACCGCTGGTGAGCCTTAGTTCTGAGACATTTATGCAGCCTCCAGGGTGTGGCGTTCAGTGGACAACGTCCCTTCCTCAGGGGTCTGTCTCTAGACGGCCAGGAAAAGCCATCGGAGCCCACGGGTTGACGCCCTTCTGCTCGGATCCGCCAGCTCCTAGGCAGAGCCCAGGTCTGTCTGTCTGTCCTTGACGCTTCCTCTGGGAACCATGAGGCCTGTTCACTGTCGGGACAGGGTGGGGACCAGAGCTGGAGGGGTGAAGGCCGCACGGGAGCCTCAGGCCCCCAGGAGCTGGCAGGTAGATTTCACAGGTAGGAAAACAATTTGCACACATGCCTTTTTTTATAGCTGCTGAAGAGAGTGTTTGCATTATTTTCTGGTTTGACACTTTGTTTTTGTTTTTGGTTGTTTTGTTTTGTTTTTTGAGATAGGTTCTCACTATGTAGCCCAGGTTGGTCTTGAACTCATGGCAATCCTCCTGCCTCAGCCTCCCAAGTGCTGGGATGACAGACATGTACCGCCATGTCAGGCGCTGGTTTGGGACTTCTAAGTGGACACTAAGGATTTATTTTCTACTGTTGAATTATCGGCAGAAATGCTTTTACTCCCTCATTTTAATTTTTTACTTTCTAATTATGTACAGCGAGAGTCTGTTTTCTTGGTACAGTTCTATGAGCTCTAGCAATGCGCAGCCTGTACCCGCAGCCCTGTTCGCAGTGCTCTCTCTCTCTCTCACACACACACACACACACACACACACACACACACACACGTTCCTGTGTGGCTGTCCCGAGTCCTCGGAAGGTTCTTTCCCAGTCCATTCTGTACCAAGAGAAACAGAGGCCATACAAAGGTCTTGGAGCCCTTCTGCTGAAAAGCAGCATCTGAAGTACTGCCCTGCGGATGCTTACCCTCCCCTTAGAACACAGTCGGTCCTAGGGAGAGAAGCTGGTGAAGGCAACTGTTTGAGCAAACAAGGTGAACCTTTTGCGGTGAGTTCAAAACCTCGCACAGGCTGGAGAGTGCGGGTGCTGGGCCCGACTCCCTGTGCCAGAATCTTGCTTTGGCCACTCGCTAGCTCTGTGACCTTGGTCAAAAAGCACCACTGCTCTGTGCCTCAGTTTCCTCATCTGTAAGATGGGTTTGTGCAGTGTCTACCTCTAGACAGGCACTGTAAGGGTTAACTGAGGACTTTGGTCCGTGGCAGGCAAGCAATTAACTCTTTCCCTCTTCCTTTATACTGAACATTGCTGAATTCTATTTTCCCTTTTTATCTTTTGTGTTTTTTCTGAGATGAGGGTCTCTCTCGCTAGCCCAGGCTGGTCTTGAACTCCAGGTAATCCTCCTGCCTCCGCCGCCAGGTGCTGGGGTTACGGGGCTGCGCCACCCCGCCTGGCTGAATCCCACCTTCCTGCTTCTGATCCCTCTCACTGCACAGGCAGGAGGCGGAGCTCCCTGCTGCCCGGAAGCGGCCTTTGCGCTCAGGCCGCTGCGGATCCCTGGAGCGAGCAGAGAGGAGAGGCCGTCCCGTCCCGCAGCAGCCGCGCCCTCCTGCTCGGAGAAGAGCCCGCTGGCCACGCTGGGGTCTCGCTTCTCACCGCGGCTCCCAAACAGTCCCAGGAAGCGGCCTGGGAGGAGGGGCGTTGGCAGCCGCGTCGGTTGCCAGCCCCACCCCGTCCTGCTCCCTCCGCCCCCTGCGGACCGCGGCCCACGCGTCCGACCCCTCCCTGCTCTCCGCTACTGGTCAAGGCCCCCGGCCCCCCGCCAGGGTGGTTTCCTCCTGAAAACAGCACCCTCCGTGCAGATGATGCCCCGGGGCCCCTGCAGACTCCGGGGTGATGTGACGTGGGCACCCCAGCCTGCAGAGCCGTCCTCCTCCTCCGGGTTCGCTGGCCTTTGAGGACTTTCTCATCCAGGAGTTTGAGGCCATCCTCTGATCTCAGCCATCACATCAGGCAGAAGTGTCCCCACAATGCTGGCTCCGGGGGGACCCGAGACCTCGACAGATGTGAACGTGTGTGTGCGCACGCGCGCTTTGGGTCTCTGCGTGTGCAGGGGCTGAGCCGAGCTCTTCTCCCATGGGAGCCCTCTCGGCGCCAAGCTAAACCCTGTCCAGGTACGTTTTCTACGGAGGAGGAAAACTGGCCCCCCAACAAGACCAGCAAAACCTCTTCTTCAGAATGAGGAGTTGCGGCATCTTAAGGTTGGTGAACCCATTCAAGTTAAAGGCCACAATCTAAACAAGAAGAACTCCCATTAGATAAAAGTAGATCGGCCTGAATTTCCATTTGCACGGGGGGCCCTCATGATCCCCAAAACACAGCAGTCACACACTTGTGAACTCTCTGTGCCCGGGACACAGGGCCATGGCTGGTCCCTGCCCCCTGGCTGAGGTGTCACTGGGCCGGACTCCCATGGGAGCCTCACAGTGAGGAGGAGGGATGGTGGGTTGACCCCCTCACCAGGATGCCTGGGCATCCTGGCCACCAGGTGACCTCACGTGGGAGGCTCTAAACTCCGAGGTCCCAGGGGCAGGTTGGAAGCTGCGCAGCCCTGCGCTCTAACCTGGAGGCCCCAGCCATGTTCCATGGATGATGAGCAAGTCACGAGCCCCCCTGCACCCCAGGGGAGCAGCCCCACTTTCCCACAGGGGCAGGTTAGAGAATCCGCACCACTCGCTGGCCCTCATAACGTTTACAGCATTCCAGAGATACTAGTAAACAATCTTGGAAATGATTTCAGGTGTTTTTTAAAAAGTCACTAAAGGTGCTACGTTTCGGTTTAGACCTAAGACCTCCCCCAGATCGCTCAGCGAGGAGGGGCTTTGGGAGGGGTTAGCGCACTCCTGTGCTGTCCTCACCCGTGGACTGACTGTGTAGTGAGGGGCCAGGGCCTGGTCAGAAGAGACGGGTCCCTGGGGCGTGGCCTGCCACGGCGTCTTCCTGCCCACAGTCCTCCCTTCCCTCTGCTCCCTGGCTGCTGCAGGACGAGGGCCTGTCCTCCACCTCGCGCTCCGCCATGTTTCTCTGTCTTAGAGCCAGTTGACCATGGACTGATCACTCTGAAACTGTGAACCAAAATAACCCTCTTCTCCTTTACACTGTGAGTGTCAGGTATTTCATCCCAGCAATGGGAAAGTGACTCACACATGTTATGTAAAAAGTACATGTGTGAAATTTACCTTGTCGATGTGTCAGAATTTCATTTTCATTCCACTAGGGTGTGCAAAAAAGGTACCTGCTTTATTTTCTATAACTGACCCCATTTTCCTAGGTACCCCCCCATGCCTGTGGGAAGGCAAAGGTTGCTTTTTAATGTCATTTCAGCCGCCTTTGGTTTAATTAGCTGCCTTCTATTTAAGAGTTCTCTCCAGTGAGGGGTGGAGCACAGTGCGTACTGCACCCCGCTTCCCAAGTGGCCCTGGGCAGGGGCTCTGTTGGGCAGCCGGTCTGGCCCCGTCTGGCCCCAGGTCAGTGCTGTTAAGGGGCAGTGGCCCTGTCCTTGAGGTGGGCTGGCAGCTGGGCAGAGGTGTGGCCGACAGGACATCCCAGGGTCTGCTGACCTCCATGCCTAGCCATCTCTGGTCCCCTTGCCCTCTCTGAGGCTCAGGTGGTCTCCCTTGCTGACTTGCTGCACACTTGCCAGAGCCGCACAGCCTTGGGCTCCTGCCCGGCCCCCCACCCGGGCTCCCGCCCGGCCCCCCACATGGGCTCCC
>RJWM01048701.1:0-11388 GCA_004363535.1 Dasyprocta punctata
TTGCCAAGAGTTGGGGCTCTAGCGTGTAACCTTCGTACGGTCCAGCCCCAGGATAAACTCCCTTGAATTCTGATGGACTACCAGTGTACCTGGAAAGTTTTCATGTGCGCTTTATTCTGAGCCTGTTTTGCCATTGTGATGTTCACACTTGTTCGATGTTCCCCTGTCCTCCTGTGTTGCTTTCCATCTCAAAAAAAGTTAGAATCTAATGAGGTTTCTGATGGGTTGTTGTTATGAGAGGAGGAAATTTATTCATTTCTGCAAATAAAGGGACATAGGGACTAGTTTCCTTCTAATTCTAGCTTCCTCTTTCAGTAGAGGGCACTCTGACCTTACCTAGAGCTTGGCTTTCTCATTTTATCAGTTGCAGAAAGCTGGCTTATCACAAGCATCCTCCAATTTTACAGTCAGAGGTAGACACGCAGTTGATGTAGATACCAGATTATCAACCTAGGGCTCAGGGTCAGCATGTATGACCCTTAGCCTTCTAGTTCATCTCTCCCCTGCAGCTCTTACTATCTTCTATTACAATTCATGCAGCCTTTCTCAGCAGTGTGACTGCTTTGGGGCTGGAATCTGTATTTCACCTTAGGCTGCAGCACAATGCCAGACACAGACTACATAATCAAGAAATATTCACAGTGGCCTGCTCATGGTAAGCCACATAGGCTCATAAAGGTTACTTCTCTTAGTAGAATTTGGGCTGGCAAAAATCAAGAGAAGTACTTATAAATTTGAATTTCCTCTTTCTTGGTCCTTAAATGTTCTACTCTTCATTTTTGTATCTGAAAATACTCGCAAACGTTCTTTCATCAGCTCGTGTGCCACCTCTTTCTCAAAGCTCTGCCATAGGCCACCATAACCTTTCTTTGTGGCCTCATAGGGAAGCCAGACCTCTGTACAACTCTCATGGCTCTTTTCAAGTTCTCTCCTATCTTACAGTTTTTCATTCCTGAATCTCGTCTTTTCTTCTGGGACTTTCACTCCTTTAGGAAGGAACTTGTCATTTTTTTGGTATTGACTACATGTGCTATTACCTCGAACCCTTATATCTTTTCAGTATTAGGTATTAGCCCTGTCATCTTGTTGACAGGAGATTGGAGCTCAAAGAAATATGACATCCTGACTCTTGTAACCTAGCTAGCAAATGATTATGACAGCTTTTAAAATGTGTGCCCTGGTGCCAAGTCCATGTTCCCTTGGTTACTTTATGCAGCCTAAGACGAGGTCCACTGTGCCCTGGGAGAAGGCTGAGCACCAAGTAAACTGGGAGAGCAGAACCCTTTACTTTGCTCTATTCGGAGGCTTCCACAGTCATTATGGTTTTATTGTCTACCAATCACAACCTGTTCACAGAACAGAATCTGTAGACCAGTCAGTCTTATTATACATCATTAAATTTTTTTTTGAAAAATTGGTATTTAAACTAAGTAGTGGATTGATACATGGTGGTCAACTTGTAATTCCAGCTGAACTGAATCAGTGTGGTCCTGAGCATGGATGGCCCACCTGAGCATTGCTACCAAGATAAAAAGGACAACTGGAGAGTAAGAGTAGTGTTGTTTCTGTGGTGGTGTTGGCTCTGCTGGAGGAACTTGTCTAGCTTCTTTCCTGATATGAACTCGGCTGTTTTCATCGTCAGAGGAACTCAGGAGCTTTTCACCAAGAAGAGCTGTGGTTCACTTTGGGGGAGCTCTGGTCCTTACTTTGAGCATTGCTTCCTGGCTCCAGAGGTGAATATGGTGTGTTGTTCAGTCTCTAGGAGAAGCTTGTCACTCTGGCTTCCTGATATGAACTCAGCTGTTCTCATCCTTGGAGGAGATTGGGATCTTGTGGTTGCTGAGGATGGCTGTGGTACTTTTGGGGAAGCCCTGGTCCTTATTTTGAGCATTGCTCCTTGGCTTCAGTGAAGAACCCTCAGCCTGCTGGCACAGATCCTTCACCCCACTGGCACAGACTTTCTAGCTTCCAATGCTGACCTTTGAACCTTCTTAGCACAGATTTATGAAACAGACTTGCATGAGTCGTTGTGGGCTCTCAGCCTCTAGTTGGACTTGTGGGGGCCATTGTCATGGGCTCTAAAAAGGCATTGCTGTGGGATCCAGGCCTTCAGCTGGATTTCTTGGGTCTTATTGTGTGGACAGATTTCTTGAGGTTCTTGTATTTAACTGGTTGACTATTAGAAAATAATTCTGGGCCTTGGGATTTATAAAGCTCAGCGGTACAAGTGCCGGCCTAGCAAGTGCAAGTTTGTGAGTTCAATCCCAGTACCAAACAAACAAACAAAATAATTCTGTATGTTGTGTCTTGTATGTAGTTGTTTCCCTTGCAAACCCCGAACTATAACAACCTACATACAGTAGAATGCCAAAATCTAGTGTACAGTTTAGTGAAGTGTTGCATACTGCACGGAAAAGAGCTAACCCGGGCGTCCTGATTTTTATCATGAGGAAGCCTTGGCCTGCATCTGGAAACCTGAATTTCAGGAAGTTTCCTACTATTCTGATAAAAGTGGCCCACTGTATGTTTATATTAAACAATTGCTTTCCTTCTGGGAGTCTGAGGTGCTAGTGTATGTTAGGCAGAGCCTGCCTGCTTGACTGGCTCTTAATAAAAACCCTGGCACTGAGTTTTAATGTGTCTCCCGAGCAAGCAGTGTTTCATACATGTTATAATTCCTTGCTGTGCAAATTAACATGCCATATGGCTTTACTGGGAGAAGATGGTTGGAATCCTGCACCCTGATTTATTCCAAATTCAGCCCCATACACCTTTCTCTATGATTTTACTTTGCTTCTTATAAATTGAGTTGTAGCCATGAGTCTTTTGAGTTTTCCTAGCAAACAGTCTCTCTAGGAGTGCTCATATGATCCCTGTTTGGTTTGAAAGTGGTTTGCCCTCTCAGAAACACACATTGTAGTTTAATTCCCATTGTGAGGTATGGGCAAAAACTTACTACAGTGAATGTGTTCAGAGGTGGGCTTTGGGAGGTGAGTAGGATTAGAAAAGGTCACCAGCATGCACCCCCCATGATTGAGTAGTGGTGGCTTTACAAGAAGAAGGTGATACACCAGAAGACGTATGATCCCTGTCTGTCGCCATGCTATGATTTGTGCTATTTTATGACCTGCCAGCAAGAAGACCATCATGAGACATGGCCTGATGACCTTGGACCAGAACTGTGAGCCAGAATAAGCTTCTTCTCTTTAAAATGCACTGAACTGTGGCACTTCATTAGTAACAATGGAAAATGGACTAGTACAATCCCCAACACATATAAATAAGTGGAAGCACCATGCAGGTCAAAGTACAGATATTCCCATCATTCCAGAGTTTGTTCATGCTCCTTCACTATAAATAGCCTCATCTCCAAAAGAAGTGGCCATTATTCTAACTCTGTATGCCACAGATTGGTCTTACTAGTTTTTGAACTTCAAATCAATGGAGTTATAAATAGCTTTACTCCTATATCTGACTTCCCTCATGTATTATAACATTTTTTGGATTAATTCACAGTTATAGCATATCAAGTTCATAAATACACCACTATTTATCTTTTCATCTCTTTGCCTTTTTTTTTTCGTGGTGCTAAGGATTGAACCCAGGGCCTTATGCATGCAAAGCAAGAGCTCTACCACTGAGCTGCACCCCTAGCCCATCTTCTCATCTCTTGAAGGACAATTGTGTTGTTTTTAGGACTTGATCATTGTGAATTAGTGGTATGATGAATATTCTTATATAAGCCTTTGTGAGGGCATATACTTATCTCCCCAGGAAAATATCGAGGAGCAAAACTGTTGGATCACAGGGTAGACACATATTTACCTGTGTCAGAGACTGATAAACAGTATACTAAAGCGGTTGACTCACTTTACATTTCCACCTGCAGAAAGAGTCCGTTATTCACCTCTTTGTATATCCTTGTTTCTCATCTTTTCAACTCCAGCCTTTATAACAGGTATGTAGTAACAACATGTAGTGATTTAATCTTGTTTTTCTGATGACTAGTGACTTTGAGCACCTTTCTACATTCTTACTGATCATGAGGATATTTTCATTTATGAAGCGACTCTTGTTACAGTTTGAAATGATCTTTAAAATCATTTCTAATTTTGTTTTTAGTTTGCTTAATATCTAAGTTTTCCTAATTCTACTGGTAACACCTATTTTATGGTGTTCCTTTGTAAAATTTACCATTTAAAATAGGCACATATTAGTTCATTTAAAAAATTTTAGGTTACAATTTTCTTGTGTTCTGTTGCCCGTGCTCTGGAGTGCTCTTATTATCTGTAGGGATGTTTTCCTGTGCCTTATTTTCTCTTTTCTTATAAAAGCACTGTCTGGAATTGAACTATGACCCTTTTTATTGCTTAGTTTTATATAAAGTTAGTTTTTGTTAAATTCAAGGAGGAAAATACAAGTCAGGTTAGCATTTCTAGCTATGTAGTGGTGGAGTTCTGTTTTTTGTTGTTTCATTGTTTTTCTTTAAAAACATGGCCACATACTTTTGGAGACCTGGTTTTGTTACTCATTTCTTGGTTTGGTTGCTTTTTCTGGACTTCCTCTTCCTTTTCCCTTGGCTGATCAGTTTGGGGTCTATTCACAGAAGTTTTCCATTGGCATCGAGGTTTTTCCTTGGATGAAACTTGGGCAAATTAGTTTTCACAGCCCATAAGTCCCAGATTGAATCAGTTTCTTAAAAATCTTACTGACATCCCATCTTACCTGCAAGAAGACCTTCTAATTCAACTGCTGTCTTCAAATTGCCCGACTGCGTTTTGCAGCAAATACATTTTACATTTTACTACACTCTTAAATCTGATACGGCCTTTGTGTCTCTCAGGTTCCTCCTGTGTGGACGCAATGCGAGGACTGGTGATTTGCTTCATCTACTCTTCTTCTGGGGTTCATGAGGAGAACTTATCACTGATTTTGTTGTAGATAATGTCTGTGGCATTTTAATCTGGCTCTGGTTGTTTTTATAGCATAATTTAAGTAGATTATAAACTGCACGCCTTCACCACCATCATCCCAGATTATATTTTGAAAATAAACCCGTGTATTTTCCTTCCTAAAGTATTTACGTGGTAGATATGATTTCAAATTATGAAACAGGAAAATGCATCTCTAGGTAAAAGGACTCTCAAGTACCAGCTGAGTTTTCAACCCCTTGGAGTCATATTGGTGTAAATTGGTTTTGTGGGCCTTTGATTCAAGCTCTTTTGAGAGTAGGGGCACTGTGGTGAGTACAGTTTGTCCCTTTTGAGATTCATTCTGAAGTTTAATTCCCATTATGAGACAGTAAAAGGGGGGACTATGTGAGTACTTTAAAGGGGGTTCAGGCTCCACTCACATGCGTGGATTATCATGTAGTAAATGGGTAGTGAGTTATCTTGGGATTGGGTCACCTGTAAGAGCCACTGCAGCTGGGTCTCTAGTGTGTTCCTTTGTTTCCAACATGTGATGTTTGGTGCTGCCCCAGGACTCTGCCAGTGAAAGACCATTGCCAGATGCAATCCATTAACTTTGGGCCATAATTGTGGGCCAAAATAAGCTTCTTTTTTATAGCTTACCCCTTCTGTGTTATTAGCAACAGCAAAGGGACTAAGGAAAGGGGCTTGGGAAGAATATATAACTCGATGTTTAGTTCATTTTTCTTGTTTCCTGAAAAAATGACTCCCCTCTTTCCTCTACTTGTTTCCTTTCTTTGATCTGAATTCCTAGGAGTATATTTTACTGGTTTCTTATGTAAAGAGTAGTTTAAAACAAATGTCTTAAACACCTTTCATACTTCCCAGAGCAACTGTAGACAGAGGGATAGATCTCAGTCCAAACATGAAATGGAACTCATGAGATGGTTTGGAATGTTTGCATAATGTAATTTCTCTATGGTATCTTTGCTTTCTTGACTTTCTCCTTAGGACTCCTCCCCTACTCAACTTAGATTGTAGGCCTTCTAGTTAGGAATTTTTTTTTTCTCATTCTGCAGTTTGTGACCAATTTTATAGTGCCCTAAATTGTGGTAACCACATACTACAGTGGTTCCCTAAATTTGTTTTCATAAAAATCATCTGGGATTTCTGAATCTCACAAACCAGAAATTTGGATTCAATACTGTAGAGTAGGTCTGCAGCGGCCTCATATATTGGATGATGCTGATACAGTTGGTTGGTTCAGGGGCCTCACCTTGAGAAATATTAGCAGATGCCAAATGTATTTTAAAGACCAAACAAAATTAAATTACAATACATTGGGGCCTATGCTTGCTACTGGAATGAGAGATGACTCTGAAAGTTATGGCTAATAGGAGTCTAAAATGCAAAGCAATAATTCCAAAATAATATGTAAAGGGTAAAATCAATGACCTTTGACATTCTTAAGAGAGATCTGTGGTCTCCTGAATTTGCTATGTAATTTCCCCTAAAAATGTGTCTGTGATTAAGAATGAGGAGTACCAATCTCAGCAAGCTATAGAATTTGGGCTGTTACATAAATTCTTTCTTAGTAAGTGACCACCACAAGTTTCTGTTCAATTTTTTTTTCAGTAAAATATTACTACTTGTTGTGATCCTTCTGGTCTGTTATGGGGGGTTTGAAAAACAGAAGACAGTAGCCTGCCTTCCTGGTAAGTGGTGCACTACCAGCATGGACTCCAGGAAGAGAACGACACATGCCTCCTGTACACCTACTGGTGCGTGGGCTAAGAATCAAGGACAGTGCCCCCCCACCCCAAGCAACCTGCTGGTTTGGGGAACCAGCTAAGTTGATAGCAACTAAGGTACATAAAGCAACTAAATGCTTGTATTTTTTGGTTGATTTTGCAGGCCTGGGGCCAGCAGTTTGAGCATCTCTTGGGAGGATGACAGTATGCAATATAGCAAATATGGGGGATTCCCTTCTGTCTTGTCTTTGAGGCCCAATATTGTTCTCACTGTTTTGCTTTGTTCTGAGTAATTTTTTTTTTTTGCTTTATTTCATGTTCTGTTTTTATTGGTTTTGTTCTGTTTTGTTTTTGGTTTGATTTTACTATGCCTGATGAAATGGTCAACTATTGTGAAGATAGCAAGATATACTATAGTAGCTATTGCTTTCCTAGTATCTTACTTTAAAGTTCTGTACCAGTTCTACTGCTTTGTTTTGATTGACTTTGTTCTGTTATGTTTTGTTGGATTTTACTATCTTTAAAATAAAATTTAAAAAAAGAGTGTTAAACATTTGCCTCAGGTTGTCTGAGATTACATTATTGCACATTAGTACAATAATTATCAAGTTTACTAAAACCTGAATACTAGCTCCTGATATAATGTTCCAAGCCGGTCCTGAAAGAGGGCCTATAAATACTTATTTTTAGTAATTTTGCAAGATATTGTGGTGGTATAAGGGTCATAGCTTGAATAAACTATTTTTAGAGGAGCTATTTGTAGCATCCCGGAACTAGTAATTAATATCATAAATTGAGAAGTGGCAGAATTGGAGATGAGTGGACTTTTCATGAAGGACCTTGGGTTTTGGCATTTAACGTGAGAAATCATGAATCATAGGTAAGGGAAGGATATTAGGCAGATGGAATTGTATTTTCAAAGATAGAGCAGCACAAAAGCACAATGTGTACAATGTCAAAGACTTTACTGACTCTGGAGACAATGGAAAATAGCTGACGCCTACTTGAGCAGTAGAGAAAATGAAAGCAATGGAAAAGCTAAGTGTCTGCTTAAACAGTGGAGGAAATGAAGACAATGGTTTTTGAACCTTAAGGAAGCAAATTTTGCCAAGAAGTAGCAGGGTGCCCTGATGGTACGACATTGCTGTGAGATATTTCTGAGCAAAGGTGAGAAGCTTGCTTCCGGGGATGAGTTTAGTCATTATGCTTGCGTTGGGCAGATGAAGCTTGCAGCTCGCATCCAAATCTCTGATTCTGTGATATTAAAAATGTTTTTAGGATTTGGGAGCATAAAAAGAAAAAAATATCTTTAAAGCTATTTCTACATGCATAAAGTCTATTTGATTAAATTGGAGACAGTCAACAAAACTAAGATGCCAACTTCTAAGAGGACAAGGTCTCCAAAGTTCTCTTTACAATAACTCTGAAAATAGGCATTTGTAACTGCAAGCTGAATTTAGGCTGTGACACCTCAACTATTTTCCTTGACAAACACTCCCACGGTAACTCAGCTTCTCATTAGAATGAGCTGCCAGAGAGTGTTGTGTTATTGGGCAGCAAGGAGCACTGCTTCTGGTCAATAGATGTAATAATTGGGTGTTCTCATTAGCTGTGTCTGGAGTTTACAGAAAGAAAACACTGTATAAGAAAGCACATTAATAATTGTGGCCCCAGTCACTTTCACATCACTGGGTCTTCGCTTTTTTCTAAAGAAGAGATGATAAATAAACCCAACAAAGGCAAACAGTTGCTGTGCGTGTTTGTAAAGAGGAAAGAAAAAGTTCACCTTTACCATAATTTTTTCTGATGGAAAATGAATTTTCTCTTTTCATTTCCCTCAACAGCTGCTATATAATTTTAGATCCTGGATTACTTCAACTTAAAAAAATTGAACCTTATCTCTCAGCAGCAACTAACAGTGGGACCTCGTTGTGCGTGAATAGCCTTGCAACACACTCTTCAATTCTGACCACCCAGTTCCACAGGCAAATGGGTGCTGCAGGTCCAGCTGCAGCACAAAAGCCAAGGACTCTTTATTTGTCACTGATTGGCTTCGTAAATGAATTTGTCACAGAAATTGTGTCTGAAAGGAGGAACTTAAGTCTGTTGGTTTTTTCATTTATTTTATGCTGCTAAGAATTGGGTTTGACTCACACAGCTCATGCATTCTGTAATTTATTCATTTATGAGTATGTATTGAACATTAGCCATGTGCCAACCATTGCAAGAGGTTCAAAGATGCTACAAATTTAAGAAGTCGCGGTTAGCACTTTCTGGTAGAGTCACTGTTTTCCGTTCCTCACGGTATAAGGAATAGTTTGGTGGGGAAGGTCCACAGACAGGACAAAATGGGGGCTGACTTCTTGAAGAAGGTATTTGCTTCACTGGTTGGGGTCAGAGAGATGCTCCTGTTTTGGGGAGAAGGGCACGCAGGACAAAAGTAACAGCAGATGCAAAACCGTAGGCACTCTGTGGTCTTTGGAACACCACATGGAATTGGGGCTGAATTTGAATTGGCTCAGGTGGTGCCAGGAACTGAAGTTGGAGAGGCAGGAAGGCCACACAGTGAGCTGCTTAATACATGGAATGAGGAAAAAAAAATCTATGATAATCCTCAAGGGTTAGGCTCCGTGTAAGGGTGCTGTCTACACCACACTGCATCTATATAATGGAGTAAAAATTGTGCTTATGTCATAGGATTGCTGTGAATGTCTAATGAGGTCATGTATGCTCAACCTGTTTACTGGCAGTGTTTTGTTCTCCATGGATCACAGTGCTACAGTGGCGGTGACCGCAGTGACAGGGGCTCCTCTTGTTGGGTGTGTAGATCATAGTATTTCTGCTAATGCATCTTTCTCTGGGTCTGTGAACTGTGAAGAATCTGAAAAGAAAACCCTGGAGAGCTTGTTATTGTAATGGAGCTGAAATGGCAGGTAGGTAGGTAGGTAGGGTGTTGTTGGGAAAAGCTGGAGAGTTTCTGGGTTCCCTCCCTGAGCAAAGGCTTGTGGAAAAGTCAGGAACAGCACTGGATCTTCAGCTGAGGGGAAACAGCAGCTTGTTCAGAGCAATGTGGATAAAGAGGGGAATTTAAAAACAAACATGTCTCCCAATCTCTGCTCCAGCTGAACTCTGCATGATTAGACACTGCTCTGGTGGTGCTCTCTAGTGGCCCACAGCAAGAGAGCATTTCCTATCAGTGGAGCAGGACTGAAGAGTTTACAGTCAGTGCAAACAACCTGCAGACCCCTGACTATTATGTCACCGTCTTGATCTCAGTGGATTTGGAGGAACGTCTATGAGCAGTTGAGAGAGAAAAAAGTAGGATGCTGAAACATAACAGTGAATGTGAACTTCTTCCAGTAAGATAAGGACGAAAAAAGTTGTTTCTATGATGTTTAAAATGCATATGTAGAAGTGTAGGATTAAGTAGAATTATGTGAACATAAATAATACATGAAAGGATATCAACTAGGTTGTTAAAATTGGTTCTCTTGTAGTGGGGGAATAATGGCTGATTTATGTCGAAGGAAGATGAGAGATTTTCAAAAATCAACCAAAAATGGAAGGAAGAAAAGCTCCACATTTATGCATTATATGAAGTTCCGTCTAAATATACATTCAAAAGTGAAAGTTCTTTTATAAGTAAAATAATCCAGATGATGAAACTTATGAGAAAATTTCCCAGAGAAGTGAGTTTATGATGTTATCTATTCATATAGAATTTTCTTAGTGATTTTAAAAAAAGAATAAAATGATTACTTTTTAAAAATTATAGCATTACGGAAATTCAATGTGTAGAGTGGGATTTGTGGTGCTATTTCTAAAGCCCTCAAGCAGAAAGACTGTTTTGGAATTCCTGGCCTCTATTTCTTATCATAAAATTGTGAAACATCTTCGAAACTGAACTTGAATTGTGCTACCTTCCTTTTGTTTTTCAAAATGAATTTTATTTAGCCGGGTGTGGTGGTGCATGCCTTTAATCCCGGCACTCAGGAGACTGAGGCAGGAGGATCATTGTGAGTTCGAGACCAGCCTGGGCTACAAAGTGTGTTCAAGGCCAGCATGAACTGCATAGTGAGACCGTGTCTCAAAAAATAGGGCTGGGGATTTAGCTCAGCGCCCTGAGGGCCTGCCTGGCAGGCATGAGGTTGTGAGTTTGATCCCCGGTACCAGAGTCTCACTATGCAGTTCAGGCTGGCCTTGGGCTCACTTTGTAGCCCAGGCTGGTCTTGAACTCACAGGGATCCTCTTGCCTCAGCCTCCTGAGTGCTGGAATTATAGGTGTGCACTACCACACCCAGCAAAAAATAAATTTTAATGACACTTAAACACTTAATAATTTTGTGATTTCCTTCTTCTTCTAAAAAGGAGAAATTCCAGTTTAGATACATTAGAAAAATGACCAGAAAAGGCACTAAAAATGTTACTTAGATGATTACCTTGTACCACACATCAAAGATACCAAATACTATGACCAGAAAAGTCATCACTTTTCTTTACAATGCTTGCAATTTTCTAAAAACAGAGCGAATTTGAGAAATATGAAACATGTGACATGTTCAGGATTATTGTAGGAGGACAGGGACTCCCAGTTAGGACCTTATCTGATCTAACCTGGGAAAGGCCTCCCTTCCATTCATTAACAGCCTTCACATATGGTCAAACTGTTTGTGAATGTTTGGTTGTCTTGTCATGATTTCATTTTATTCCTTACTTTCATAAGAAAG
>RJWM01048702.1:0-11388 GCA_004363535.1 Dasyprocta punctata
GTTCTTCATTATTGGTCCTTTGTTTTTCCTTTATTAAATTGTGGGAAGATGAAGCAGCTTCTTTCAACCTCTCCTGTGAGGGTGCTAATCTCTTGTAGGAAGTCAGAGATCTGTTGGTTTAATCACTTTTACAAGCATTCCACTTTTTTCATACCATCACATAAATTATTAGAATCTAACTCATTAACATTCCAATCACGGCAAGGATATAATAGAACCTAACATTTTATTTATTCTATTAATGTCTACCCTTAGATTGGGATGTTTAATAAATATTTATCTGAACTAATTATTGATTAGAAATTGTACAGTTCTGCCATTTTAATTACTTTCTCTTCTTGTATTCTTAACCCTACATCTTTCGCCATTGGCTTATTCTGAGTTTAATTGACCATTATTACAGTAAACTATTTGGAT
Source organism: Dasyprocta punctata (assembly GCA_004363535.1). Taxonomy (NCBI): domain Eukaryota; kingdom Metazoa; phylum Chordata; class Mammalia; order Rodentia; family Dasyproctidae; genus Dasyprocta; species Dasyprocta punctata. The sequence goes on from RJWM01048702.1 coordinate 418, forward strand.
TGCCTTCTTATTTTATTTTGTGTATACCTTTTTATATTTTCTCATATTTGTGATGAAGGGCACAATTAATTGTTTGAATTTAATCCAAATGAATTTGAATTCTTCTTAACTTACTTTTTCATATCCACTGATAACTCCTAAATACACCACTGACCCCAAGTCTATTATGTTACTGCCACAAAATTCATCCTTTTAGAAATAGTGTGGCTCAAGGAACAGATTCAGATTTATCCTGTCTTAGTCATTTTTGCCATTGCTGAAACAAATGAGTGAATACCTGCACTTTAAGGGAGGAAAGGTTTATTTTGGATTATAGTTTCAGAAGTTTCAGCTGATGGTTAGCAGACTCAAATGCAGAAAGAGCATGGTGGAAGGGTGGGCTATGGAGGAATGCTGTTCACTCCATAGCAGCCCGGAGACAGAGAGAGAAACAGCAGACCAGAAGGAAAGAGCTACGCTTCCAGGCCATATTCTCAGAGACCTGCCTCTAACCAGGCCCCACCTCCTAACAGCACACTCAGTTGTTGAGTTCATTAAGTAACTAATTCATTGATGAGTTTACTTCCCCCATGAGCCAATCACATTCCAGTCACAGGAGACTTTTAAGTGACACTTGATCTACCAAAATCACTTTATTCTTCGTCCCCCAAAAGATGCATGCCATCTTTTAATGAAACATGCATTTAGTCCGTCTCTAAAAGTCACCAAACTCTTACCAATATCAGCATTACTGAAAATTCTAAGTACAAAATCTCATCTGAGAATCAGGACAAACTCTTAGCTGTGAGCCACTATGAAAATCAAAAAGAAAGTTAAACTCTACCAATATATAATGGAGCAGAGTATACATTATCCATTACAAATTGGAGATACAGGGGGATAGTAAAATGTTTGATCAAATCAAGGCAAAACCAACAGAGCAGACATTAAAGCACATATCTCTTTTTCTAGTACTCGGAGCAGGTTTTGACAAGATGTACACTCCAAATAGCTTGGACATCTCTACCCCTATAGCACTGCCGGTTGCAGCCCTGATGGTCTCTCACCTTAGTTCCACTTATTGTTTACAACTTTCCTCCGATATTCCATGTGCCAGACATTTCCAAATTGCTGAGTCTCCACTGTGCTTGTTTTCACTCTCACTGCTTCAGAACTGTCCGTTACGGGGCGCTTCGCCTGATTACACGTGCCTTCCTGTGAAATCTAGGCAAAAGCCTAGGACCATTTAACTTTCACATTCCGGATTATTAAAAACTAACTACATGTGAATTGATGACAAAGTCTGCTTCCTGCTTGAACAGTAGCCAGGCCCAGTTGGATCATGGCTGAAAAGACTTCTTAAATGAATACATGCTAGAGTATTCTGAGAAAGCAGTTCCCTAGATGGCCCTTTTTAAGTAGGTCACACTTGGAACTCTCTTCTCAGAGCAATGTGTTTCAAAAGAATTTTCCCATACTCCTTTACTCCCTTGAGCCGTTGAAGAAGGATGACTTACAAATTTCCTGAGATGTCCTCAAACCATCTTTTCCATATCATTATGGAAAGTACTTGTTTTCTTTCTCATGCTAATTTTTTTCATAACCACACTCACCATGGTTCCAACTATGAAGGTGATGCCTTTCTGTTGAAACTGCAAAGTTTTAATTCCTTAAATCTGAAATTTTCTAGTGATTCTCTCTGCAGACCTTACTGAAAGAGCAAGCAATGCTGACCCTATATCCTGGATTTTGGGCTGCCTTGAAATTTCCCCTGACAGAATAATTAGTCTGTCATGCTTAATCTCCCATGAATTCTCAAGACATGGACAAAATGCTGACAATTTTTTTTTAACTGAAGCATAAGGCAAATGTACTCTACCCCAGCTGCCAATGGGGTCCTTGTTCCCAACTGAAACCTCCTGAGCCCGGCCTTTACAATCTACATTTCTGTCACCATTCTGATCTCCTGAATTGTAAGCATAATCTCCTGTCAAGTTCAGCTTAGAGCATCCTAGTGCTTTCTCTAGATGGGATGTTTACACTTTTTCAAACTCCTCAATCAAGCTAGATTCAAAGGGTTCTGAACCACATGGCTAGGCCCCATTCCTCATACTGAAGACATTCTTGGGCACTTTCCTTATGAATGAAGCACAATACTGACCCTCGCAATTTTTACAGAAGAGAAATTTATTTCAGAGGTTTCATTCCATGCTTGACAGTTTCATGATTTAAGGACTTGCAATGGAGAGAAGTTGCTCATTGCACCATTGCAGCCAGGAGGAAAAGAGAGAAGGGAAGATCGTGGGAGGGAGATGTAACTGTGCAAGTCTTGCCCCAGTGAACTACCTCTAATCAGGCTCCACTTCCTAACAACACATTCGGCTGCTGAACTCTCTAGTGAACCAGCCCACTGATAAGTATAATCCCCCCACGGTCCAGTCACCTGTCAAACACATGAGACTTTACGGGAACATAAAGCATATTGCTTTATGGATTTTGTTCTTAAATCATGTAAGAAATACAAAGTGGATTTTGAAAGCAAAAAAAAAAGAATGCTAGCTTTTATATTGCCTTTGAGGCTATCTTTACTAGAGATAATTTATTTTTTATACGACAGCATGTGACCTTTCATTTCAAACTGAAGAATTCCCTTTGTTATTTTCTGTAAGGCAAAATTATTTAGTATGAATACCCTTAGGCTTTGTTTATCTGAATATATCTTAATTTGCTTTTCATCTACAGAGTACAGTTTATATGAATAAAGAGTACTTAGTTAATAACTTTAAAAAACCACTTCAAATGTGTTATCCCAGTTTCTTCTGTTCTCCATGGAGCCTAAGGTGAAATAACCTACAAATTTCATTGCTTAATTCTAGCACAAAGTGAGTCATCTCTTCCTTATTTCTTTCAAAATTATTCAATTGCTTTTGCCTTTTTTCTCTTATTTTGATTAAAGGTGTTTCAAAGTTGATGCTCTGATAATTTTTTTGGCATCTTTGACTTTGAAGTTGATGAGTTTGAATACAGGTTGGTGTTTTTCACTACCTTGTGAAATTTAAAGCTATTATTTCTTCAAGTATCCTTTCTTTCTTACTTTTTTTTTAATATTTCAAATGTAAATCATTGTCCCTCAGTATCTTCAGGAGATTGGTTCAAGAAAAAAGTTCTGCATGTGCTAAAATTCCTTATATAAAATATCACGGTATTTGCCTATAACATACATATAAGTTGCATCATCTCTAAAATGCAGAATTCTTCAAATAAGGATCAACTGTACATTGTCCCACTTGATTGTATTCCATGATGGTTTTCTTTTCTTTTCTGCTATTTAGACAAAATAATTTATGCTTTCCTGCCTTCAGGTTTACTGATTCTTCAGAATGATTAAATCCCTCATGACTTTAATGCTGATCATTTTACTTTTCAGATCCAAATATGTATTTCTTTTCCTTTTTATTTTTATTAATGGAACTTTATTTGCATATCTTTTACTGATTTTTTATTTTTTTCACATGATTATTTTAACTTTATGTAGAATGGCTTTAAAATATTTTCTAGTGACTACAAAATATGGGCAAATTGGGGAATATTCACTGTCAATTTACTTGTGTCTTATGAGTGGACTATATCCTGCTTATTGTATGCCTTGTCATTGTTCACTGAAAATTAGACATTTTCAGAGTTTACTGTGCTATCTCTGGAAGTAACATCACACTCATTCAGGGGTATGTGGTTTTTGATTTTAGAACATATTACTATTTACAAATGGTGCTCTCCTTGTTATGCATGAAAATTTATATCTTTGATCTTAGTCTCAGACTTGGCTGGTATTTCAGCAATGACATGTTTGAATGTCAGGAACTAAAAGAATAAAAGCAAAGCAAGGACAACCAAATCTCTACCATTGTTTGTGGACTTTTTCTTTGCTTTGTCACCTTTTCAGTGCTTTACCAGTTTTACCCCAAGTGAAGGAATCAGGCAGAGGTGAAGGCTTAGCATCTTTCAAAGTATTTGAAAATAAAAAAGTTCCATGTGGCGTGCAAAATTTCCCTGATTATAAGAGCACCCTTGAATGCCTTAATTCTCCAAATGAAAACCTACTTTGGTAGCATTTTACTCCTAACTGCATTTTTTTTTTGTCTTACAGTCTTTCCAAGAAATGACAAATGATTTTTCTATATTGAGTGCATTTTGAGATAGGAGAAACTGAGATAGATGCTTTGTGTTCCTTCTTTAAGCAGCCTGAAAATTAAATTTTTACAGTACTCACAATAATTAGTAAACAACTCTAAGGTATGTCCTTTCCCTTCCAAAAGTTCAGAGACCCACAATGGTAACAAAGGTTACAATCCTCAACCTACCCCTAACAGAATGGGTAAAGCAAAAGCAAGAAAAGACCAAGTTCTCTTACCATTTTACTAAGACTTTAAATTAGTTTTTTCTCTATTACTGTAAATCTGTCTTTTCTAGAGCTTTGGTAAAGGTCATTTGGTTGATTTCCTCTTTATTTGTGTGTGTGTGTGTGTGTGCACATACATGTGCATGTATGTATGTTTCTTTGGAGGAATCCAATCTTGGAGCTCCTTATTAAATTATTTTGCTCTATTAAAATTAATTGATACACCAGTGCAGTATTGTCTTATAAGATTAAGACAGATGGGTAGGCAAACCGTCTGTACATTGAAGAATACAGGTCAATATTAATGAACCCATAGCTAAATTCAAAACGTAGTGATCCCTTGTTGGATCTTGAACATACTGCTCTTCCTTTTGTAAATAATCTCTGCTCTCACTATAAGGAAATTTTCTTTCATGTAGCCGATACTGCTTTAGCCTGGCCTCTAAATCAGTACCTGAAAGTGGACTGGACACAACTGTTATCCTCTTCAGTAGTAGAGATTGTGAACCACATACAAATGCTATGGACAAAATGGAAACTATGCGATTGGATGAGATAATTCAATCTGCCACACCTCTGTATCCTTTTTCTTTTGCTCCATATATTTTTAATATACTTCAATGGACTAACATTTCAATCTTTAGGATTTCATTTCATTTACAGCTATCTTCAATATGTTAATACTATTATTTCAGTGTTGTTTTAAAGTATTTTCAATAGTTAATTGATGTCCATATCCAATTTATTCAATTTTTTCATGTGTAAATTATTTTGTACACTTAAAATGCAAATGATGTTAGCAGTGACTGCCAGGCAAAATAGGTGTGTTTGAATAAATAAGAGTGGTAGTGAAATCTATGAATTCACTCTAAGCACTTACATGTTTAAGAAATGTTTTTCAGATTCAAATTATTACTGTTGTTTGTTTGGAAACAGCCTTATTTCCCACTGGTCTCCTTTCTCCCTTTTCTCTGTCTCTGTCTCTCTCTCTCTCTCTCTCTCTCTCTCTCAATATCAGGAAAATAGTGATGTATTTTGGTACATCGTATTTTTTTAAGAAGTTATTATTTTATATCTGAAAATATGGTTTTCGTTTTCATTCATAACAGTAACGTGTCTATTTCTTAAAATTGACATAACAAGCATCTTGCTAAGAAAAATATGCATAATTTCTACACTATCATGGAAACTGATTATCTCACAAGATATAATCAAGTTATGTTATTTGCCTTTCTGTTTATTTTCCCTTTTTATGTGGTGTTGCTTTGTAGATAAACATCAGAGAATAATTTCCTTTCCTCTCATGTTTCATTGCATTTTCTGCTTCTTATTTGACCATAACATTTCTGAATACTCTTCAAAATCACAGATGCAATGAAAACATCTTGACCTAGGAATTAGATAAATAGATTAAAATCTTACTTAACTCTCATACTATGGAAACCGAACAGCCTGCAACTCATACCTGGGTAAAATGATTACCATCCTGATTAGCAATTCTCTGTAAAAGACACTGAACAATTAGCCGACAGAGCTGATACCAGCAATGTGTTATTTCTCAAAATACTGAGTGTTTCTTTCCACTTTCTGTTATAATTTGACTGGTAGTTATAGCACCTTCAGGAATATCTCACTTTAATGGGCAATGCATTTGGTTGCAAACATACTAAAACTCCTTGTTATTTGTTGACATTGTAAGACAATAACAGGAAAAACATACTTACGTCAAATGACAGTGGGGAGAAACTCTGTTTCAAAACTATTTGTATGATGAGTTAAGAAGCAAGGCAATCTGAACAACAATAATAGAAATAAACAAACGAAAATCTATAGAAAGAGACAGGGACTTCAAATATTGCACTTTCCCCTCCAAAAAATCACAGCACAACCATGTAAGATTCTGCATCAAGGTAGACGTGCTAGAGTCTCAGCAGCATTTTTAATGAGTTAACAGAAATGTTAGACAGCTGAGAAGAAACAGACTGAAGTAGGTGGGAACTTTCAGGATGAAGACTTCAGAAAACAAGGAAAAAGAAGAAAAAAAAGAAGAAGAGGAGGAGGAGGAGGAGGAGAAGGAGGACAAGAAAGAGGAGGAGAGGTGGGGAGAAGAGACAGAAGAAGAAGGAGAAGAGAAGGAAAAGGGGAGGGAGAAGGGAGAGGCAGGGGGAGAATGAAAAGGAAGATTTGATGTTGCTTCCATTTTTAAGGTATTTACAGATATGAAGATAGTCTTCATGAAGCTGAGGACCTAAACTAATCTTGTAGGTAACCCATGAACAAGAAAAATCATTAATTGGAATTAACAGTCCTCTAAGGTGAATGGCCTCTGAGAAATGCCACAAGATTTTCACCATAAACACTTTAAAAATAATTGAGATTCCTTTCATGTTGGAAACAGGCCCTCTATCCTAATCTTGCTGACTGGCTCAATCTGGGTAAGTCCTTTTGGAAGAAAGATGCTATTAAAAATTCAATTATGTCTAAAAGTTGAAATTAGAATATCTTATATTTCACAGTAAAATCAGGCATGGAGACAAATAACATTTGCCTGAAAATCAAATGAAAACAATAGAGCAAAACTCACAAAATACCTTAAAAGTCTTTAAAATGGAAGATGTCACATGGTCAAATGAAGTATTAAATAGAAATATATTGTAAATAAGGTCAACATAAATGTACTGAAAACATATGAGTACCTTACAAAAAAGATAATCATGTGATGCTTATGAAGGATGCAATATGCCTATAAAGATGAAAAAAGACTGCAAATAAAAAGGAAAATATATTGCAGTTTCTAATCCAGTAACTCCAATAGTTTAAGTTGGAAACCCCTTACAATAATAAAAATAACTCATGATCCTGAAGAATCAGTTTATGTGTTACTTCATTAATGTTTGCTATGTGAAATAATGAATTACAAGGGAGATCCCATGCCACAGTTGGTGGCAATGACAGTACAATTGTCACAGTGACCTTCAGTCTAAGCTCTGGAGTTGCAATTAAAATGATCCAAGAGGAAAAATCATTGGAAATTCATTACCTTGCTCAAAGTTAGTAAAAAGACTAAAGCGTTTGAACAGTGGTGAAAAACTGGAAGTTGAGGTGTTGTTTCCTGCCCAAGGACAAGGGCCACTCAAGTCACAGACAGCTGTGAGTGAGAGGCCCCGTGTCTGAGAGAGAGGTGACCAAGCTGAGCAAGGTGAGGCCCAGGTCAGCAGTGTGAGCCAGGAACTGGAGCTGACATAGGCACAGAAAGAAGGGTTCAGAGATGTAGCCAGGATCCTGAGAACACCGGAGGTATCTGAGCACTGCAGTGTAAAGACACCAGCTTTGCTGCTGTAAGATGTTCATTCTAACTGAGAATAAAGCAGTCTCACTGCCGCCTTTCTTTTCTTCTCTTCTGTCTCCTTTGAATTGCTTACTTGATTAAGTTTGTTCTTTTTAATATGTGTGTGCATATATATAACCACACCTGTAAAGTTTCTCCTGTGGCTTCTAGAACATTCCTTCTTCTCCAGTCACATATACCCACATCATAGATGTTTCTAAGTGATGTCCAACTTTACTTGACTGTCATTTCAGCAATCAGATACAATCTCCTTAGCTCATCTCTCATTTGTATTGATAAACTCTTCCTTTCTCTACATTCTATATTTTCTCCCATGTACCATCTTCTGTATCCCACCCCCTCTTTTATCATGTTTTCTATTTCTTTCTGTTTTCCCTTTAATGTAAATATCATTTAATTTTGTAGTATCATACTTTATTGCTGTCCTAATAGAGCTCTTTATACAAGTACTTTATTATCTGATATTATAAAGGGCTTGCTTTTCACTTGTTGATGTATGTGGTATTTCGTTTCCCCTTTCAAAATAGTCTTGATAGCCAAACCTAGGATCCAGAACAAAGTAGACATAGGCACGTACAGAAACATATGCACAATGCTGAACAGGTTACAAAGAGAGGCTCACCATACAGAGCCCCGTGTGACAGTGGAAGAGACTGGCTTCCCATATGATGTACAGCACAGCCACATCAATAATGAGAACAGTGGGCAGAAGACACCTGCAAATATTCCTGACTTCCCTCAAAACTGATACAATGGACACTGAAGCAAATGAAATTCCAGACAAAGAATTAAAAAAAAATCCTGACTGTTAAAAGGATTAGAGGACAAATGACAAACTGAATTAATTACTAAAATGATCAACAAGCCTATGGAAAACACAAATAAGAGCTGAAAAAATAAAGACAAGCCATTCAGGACAAAAGAGAATGCTTTAGTAAAGAGATGGAGGTTATGAGAAAGAATCAAATGGGAATCATGGAAATGAAACTTCAATAACTCAAAAGAAAAAACATCAAAACCTTTAACAGTAGGCAAGATAAAGTCAAATGAAAAGATAGCAGGACTTGAAGACAATAAGAATGTACTTGAACCTTAGTCAATAATAATTAAAAAAAGAAATCATCAAAAGATTATCCTAAAATTCTAGATGGAGCTAAGAAAACAAACCAGATTTGACAGACTTGATATTTTAATGTCTTGTCACTGAGACTTATTTTAATGTCTTGTCACTGAGACTTGTTTCTAAGAAGAATTTAACCTTCATATGTGTTGAATGAGGTTTCTTTAGTGATCTCCTATAGTTGGTCTTCTTGAACCATATATTATTAATAATAATCTCAAAGATATGATACTCAATATACTAGAATATTGTGATTCCTTGGCTCATAATGTGACACCATAAGGGTCCCATATCTGAGTGTAAATGCTGGGTAAGTTATTTCTGGACCTGTGTTGACTAATAAAATGCGAATATTACACTTACAGTGATGTAATTAATAGATAAGCCAATTTAAATAAAGTACTTGGAATAGTTTCATGTAGTGAGTTCTAAATAAGAATTAGATATTGTTTGAATACATGTAGCTCAGAAGTTACACTGGTACCAGCATCATTTCTAGAAATAGTACAGATCACAGCTGACCCACAATTTTGTTCATTTCTGTGATGATTGTTCAGACCAAAGTTTTTAAAGCAAGTGTCAATGCTTACTATGACCACCTGAACAGAAAATGGCAACAGTTGACTTCATAAATTTGCTTATTATGTTGACCTATCAAGACTCAGATCCACTTTTGTTTTTCTTTCTTTCTTTTTTCTTTTTTGGTACTGGGGATCAAACTCCCGACTTTGTGCTTGCCAAGCAGGCATTTAACCCACTGAGCTAAATACCTGGCCCCAGATCCACTTTATTAAATCCTTTTTCTCTTCCTTCCCTCTAGCACCCCTCTCTCATTCTTCTTTCCATTTGAAAAATATCTCCCAACTTCCAAGGAGCTATCCTTCATTGTGCTCTTTCAAAAATCCTAAAAATAAAATCCCACTTAGGTCCAAAATTTTCAGGCAGAGTTAGAAACAGTAAGGTTCATTCCAAATGAAGTTGCAAAACAATCAGTAGAGGCTCCCCATAGTCCTGTGCAAAAGCCTGTTCAATCGTTCAAGTTTATTCAGTGAGAATAATTATTATGATTCCTTAGTGATACATACGAAGGACAGGAGTCTGGATGTTTGGCACTTGGGAATTTTCCTCCCTGCCTTAGGAATTCATCTTTGCATGTTATCTTGTTGTCAATTGGGAAATGGATAATTATTTTGCTCTTTATGACCACATCTTTAGGAGCAACCATATTACATACGCTGGGGGATTTTAAAATAGAAATGTAGCCCTTTCTGTAAAACAGCTAGAATCAAACATGATACATGGTGAACTCACAATAACCTTTTCTCCTGAATTCTTCAGTAGCACATTGACAATAAGAAGCCATTTAATTTATGCTGGTAGTTTTCTTTTTATATAATGGTAATTTCAAGGTAATTTGAGAGAAGATGTTATCCTCTCTCTTTTATTAATTTTAAAAATTAAATGTGATTTGTTTGAAAATATTTTAAAGCAAAACACTAAAATTGCTATTGGTAAGACTTATTTCTGAAGGCAATTAAAAAAATGGGGAGAGAAATTTAAATAGTGTTGTCTTATGTAAAATTGTTACTTTTATATATACTCATCTCCATTAATGCAGTCGCAAGCCCTAATGCTATTCTTGAGCATAAATATAGCGCCAAAATGTTTTGTATATGTGATATTAATTGGAATATATATTCATTGGCTTCATTGTTTCTAATTTTTATGATATAGGTAGTAGTAATGCTTACCAGAGCTGTAGCAAAAGAATTAATTCATCTTTGTCATTTGTTCTGTATTATTCAAAAATGATTTTCAGTGGCTTCTAAACATTCACACCTTAGTTAAAATGGAATAAATTGCAAAAATATATGCAAATGAGTAAAAACAATTGTATAAAATGTGAATTCAATATTAGCCGGGCGTGGTGGCGCACGCCTTTAATCCCAGCACTCGGGAGGCTGAGGTAGGCGGAGCGTTGTGAGTTCGAGGCCAGCTTGGGCTACAACGCGAGCGCAAGGCCGGCCTGAGCTACACAGTGCGACCCTGCCTCGAAAAACCAGGGCCGGGAGTTTGGCTCAGTGCCTTAAGCGCCTGCCCTGGCAGGCGCGAGGTTGTGAGTTC
>RJWM01048703.1:0-11344 GCA_004363535.1 Dasyprocta punctata
CCCTCAAATTTCATGTGTTGGAGGCTTGGTTACAATGTAGCAATATTGAGGTAGTGGGTCCTAGTGGGAGACTATTAGGTCTTTGAGTGTGTGAACTTTGAAGGGATCTCAGGTAGCTCTGGGTCCATGTCTTCCTCAGCTTCCTGTCTTGCAATGTGGTCTCTTCCTCTCCCTCTTATTCTGCCCCTTCCCCCCAACCTCCATAATGTGACACAGTCAGGGTATCTTGCCAGAGTCTACACCATGCTGTTGGACCCAGGCTCCAAAACTCTTGAGTTAAATAAACTTATTTTCTCTACAAACTACAGATTCAGATTTTGCATTGTAATCACAGGAAGCAGACTAATACAGGGTTAGAGCATTTCCCAGATTAAGTGGCTCTCAGTAGTTTTCAGAAGATTGAAGTTGTAATGGCTTAAGTTTCTCACACTTCTACTCAGCTCCTACTTGTGCCCTTTCTGTCGTGATGTGACCTCCTGAATCCCGCTCATCCCCCAAACTCAGCTATGCTCTTCTCTGAACCTAGAATGCCTTCTACTCTCTGCAGGTGGAAGGAACAGATAGCACAGCCAGATGGCTTCAACCACAGTCACTGTCCCATGTCCTAGGGGCTAGAAGTCCCAAGATCCAGCTGTCCCAGGTCTGGCTACTCCTGAGGCTTTTTTCCTTGGCTCATAGAGTGCATCTTCTTCCTGTGTCCTCAGATAGTCATCTCAGTGTGTGTCTTTGTCCTGATCTTCTCTTTTTACAATGACACAGTCATATGAGATTAGGACTCAGCCTAGTGACCTCATTTTAAATTAATTACCTCTTTAAAGGTTTTATTTTCTAACACATTCACAATCTGAGGCACTAGGGGTCAGGACTCTAACCTCTCTAACATGGATTTGGGGGACACAATTCAGCCCATAGCACCCACCCTGTTTTAAACCCATCTTTATCCTCATGTGCCCTCTCTTCCTCTTCTTCACCTTCCCTCCATCTCCAGCAGCTCCCCTAGGACTCCCTAACTCTGTCCCTACACTGATCACCATGTCCTCATCTGCTGCCACCCACCAGCCCTAAGCTCCCCAGGACAGGCGCCCTTATGGACCTCTATCCCTCCCTCTCACAACCTCACAGTGGCAGCAGGGTGTGTTATGGTTGATACATTGTGTCAGCTTGAGAAGTTTAGAAGTTTAACTAAAGACTGGACAGGGAGCCAGGCTCCTTACTTTGTAAACGTTCTCATCCTGTGCAAATGGAGGACAGTGAGATTTTGTGAGAGCTAAACATGTCCTGGAGGGGGGTTTGGCCTGTGTATCATATAAGGGAGGAAAAGAGGCTTGCTCTTTTCCCCTTTCTGCTCTTGTTGCTTTTGTTGCCTTCTGCCACTTTGAAGTGTTGCCCCTGTGCCATGCCACCCAGCCTTGAAACCAGCCGATTATGGACTGAAACCTCCACAAACTGTGAGCTAAATAAACCTTTCCTTCCCTAATTTTGGGTATTGGGTATCTTGTCTCAGCAATGAGAGAAAAGTAACCAAGACAGTGGGTGACAATTTTATGAGACCAGGGACACAAAACATGGAACAGTGCTCAAGGGCAGGGGAAACTATGAATGTTTGCAGGAAGAAAAGAATCATAAGAGAGCGAGATTTATTTATTTATTTAGTATGTATGTCACAAGAATGGTTTGTTCTTTGATCATTCTAGAGCATGCAGGTTATGGAGCAGGCAGGGAATTCTTAAGAATTGCCCTAGAAGGACAGGAAATATCCACAACCTAAGACCTGGGGGGTCTGAGTCATCCCAGGCCTGGCCTCAGTGGGCTGGGATGAGTCATGGGACAAAGAAAACATGGTGGAGGGAAGAGGAGAGGAAAGAGAGGAGAATGTTTAAAATGTGCATCACTGGGAATTTCCAGGTCTGGTTCCAGTTAAGGACTCAGGGCGGGGTGTCAGAGAACGCCATGGGAGGTAAAGAAGGCAGGGTAGGTGTGTGGAGAAGGACATGGGGAAAAGGAAGGAAGAAAGCTTGTCAGAATGTGTTTGGAGAAGGGACCTAAGAGAGAGCTGTGTGCTTGAAAGCGGCTGTGTCCCTCAAGGAGCCACGGAGTAGGGTCCCTGGGTCTGCAACTTGGGTGATTGATTCCCCCAGGAAGACACACCCAGTGTGCCCTCAGGTACAGGATGGGGCACTGCTAGCTCCTGGGAGTGCTGCGTTGCTGCAGAGCTGGCTTGGCTGCCCTGGGGCCTGCCCTTCACAGATATCCTTTACCTGTGTGGTTCTTCTCCTGGGCATAGGAGCCAGGAACTGGACATGGTAACATGGCTATTCCTCTCTGAAGGTATCTCAAGGGCAGCCACAGGCCTCACCACTTCCCACATGTCTTCTCACCTCAGCTTCATGTCCAGTCGTCATCCTGAACTATGCTGACCAAAGGTCATCATGGTTCACCAGCCACATGGTGCCAGCCACAAGAAGGCCTCCTGGACACGCCTTATTCTCTTTGATGCACCTCTTAGCAGATGAACTTGCTGAGTGTTCAGGTCCTTGGCCAGCACCAATGTTCATCGGGTCAGTGCATGAGGGACTTGGCATGATATATGGTTCTCATTCCAGCTCCTCCCACAAACCTTCCCACAGCAAACTACTTATGTGTGACCACTCTGCTTTCTTGTTTGAACTGCAATGAAGGCCGCAGATTACCCAGATTCAAATGATTCTTAGAGCCCCTGGGAGCCTCAGACCTTGCACTGGCAGCACACAGGGCCCCGGCAGCTGGACTGGCAGCAGCAGGGGTAGTAGCAGCTGGACTGGCAGCAATTAGACTTACAACAGGTGGTTTTACAGCCCTCACAGGAGCCACAGCCAACCTTGGATACTCCATAGGAGGAGCAGTCCCTCTGGAACCACAACTCCCTTTGCCACAGCTGGAATAGGAACAGGCTGGCACACAGCAGCACACGGGCTTGCAGCAGCACACGGACACACAGCAGCAACTGGAGCCACAGCCCCCAAAGCTGGAACCACAGCCACAGCCCCCACAGCCTGAGCCACAGCCACAGCCACAGCCTCCAGAACAGCCACAGCAGCCCATGATGCAGGAGATGGAGGTGGAGAGGTCAGAGGAGCAGGTGGTGAGGGAGGTAAGCAGGTGTGGAGCCACCTGGGCCTGGAGCTTTATATTCCTGGCCCGAGTGTTCCTGGGTACATGGTCACATCCTAATTTCTATTTGTGCTTTTTTTTTTTTTCTTGCGGCACCAGGGATTGAACTCACAACCTCGCACCTGGCAGACAGGCGCTTAAGTCACTGAGCCAAACTCCCGGCCCTAGTTTTTTGAGGCAGAGTCGCACTGTGTAGCTCAGGCCGGCCTTGCGCTCATGTTGTAGCCCAAACTGGCCTCGAACTCACAATGGTCCTCCTACCTCAGCCTCCCCGAGTGCTGGGATTAAAGGCGTGCGCCACCACGCCCGGCTTATTTGTGCTTTTTTGCCAGTGAAATGTCATTGTAAAGTCACACAAACATCACTTTACCCCATGACTTCTTCCTACTTAGCACTGCTCTGCTCTTAAAACTCTCAGGCCTTGTTCCTCCTGCTTTGGTGACCCTGTGATTCAGATGAGTTTCTTCTGTCCCTGTCCCTGTCCTACACAGCCTGGGTGTCTACAGCTGCTCCAGTAGTTCTCATACGGGGGTGAGTTTGTAAATGTTTTCTTTGTTCCAATGCTTTTGTCTGCTTGCCAAATTTGAATTCTCCTGTTGTTGTCCAAGTTCAGCATGATCAAGTCATGTTCTCCATCATGTCATAAGCAGAAAGTTCCACTCTGCACTTTTCCCAGTGTTCTAGGCAACTCAGCTACCTCAGGACCCTCATTCCTTGGATTTCTTAGAGTCTCTCTTGCTGCTGTGATCTGGGAATTGGTCCTGGTTCATCTCTTGAGGGTCATTGTTCTCAAGTGTCCAACCTCCAAAAGGTGCTATCCTTGCTCCTCTTCCAGGTGTGGAGTTGCTGGGAGTTCCCTTTCTTCTTCCTTTTCTGTGCTCGCTATCTACAACACCTGATCTTTCCTTCAACCCATAAAGGTTTGGGATGTCTTTGGGACTTCTTTCCTCTCACCTGAGGGCCATGGTCTCAGGGTGGCATTGGCACCCAGTGAATAAAGCAGATGAGGACACATCGTAATGTTTTTATGAACCTGCTTTTCCATTGGATAGCACTTGATAACAGCATTTACTACATTTTTGCACACACCTTATAAAGACACTCATGAATGAGAACTTTCAGAATTATTCCAGAAGTGGCAAGAATGATGGGATAAGTGTGTTTGTAGTGAGGGGGAGTGTTTTGAGAAAGTTCCATGGCATTGAGTCTTGTTTTCTGTAGTAAATTCTTTTAATTTAAACATTCACCACATACTTTGACTACTTCTTGTATCCAAGTCAGGATCAGAGAGATAGTCTAATACACGTCCGGTTAGCATTCCAAAAGGGGACAATACGGATAATGCAGAGTAAGAGGCATGCAAAGAAATATCTAGAATAAAGAATGAACCCTACAAACAACTCAGTACAAATGGACAATAGCTATTTTTCCGAAGAGGACACATTGAAGAGTAATGCCAATGAAAAGATGCTTGATATCACTGGATAGAAATTAAAACTAAAATAAGACACCACTATTCATGCACTAGAATAGCCGTAATCCAAAAGGAAGATGAGTAACAAAAATTGGTGAAGATACAACCTTCACACATTTCCCTGAGGCACACGTTTCCCCAGCTGCTGCCTCCACAGAGTGGGTGGGGTGGGGCAGGGCATAGGCAGGGCTGAGTGCCAGCTCTGATCTGAGGCCAGATCACCTGCCACAAGCACGCCTGCCCATCCTGGATGCCCTGCAGAGCATCTCAACAAGACTCAGGTTCCTGTGGCTCCAGGAGACAGCCCTGCACCCAACACCAGGAAGAGGCCACACAGGGCCCATGGCAGGTGAATGCCAAAGTGCAAGGAGGAGGGAAGAAGGGACACAAGGGAGCCAAGGCTGAGGCACAGATGTAAACAACAAAGGGGAAGTGAGCACGTGTCAGCCCCACACCTGACCTGCCCAGGTATATAAGCCACGAAGCCCAGGTGGCTCCACACCTGCTCACCTCCCTCACTACCTGCTCCTCTGACCTCTCCACCTCCATCTCCTGTACCATGGGCTGCAGTGGCTGTTCTGGAGGCTGTGGCTCCAACTGTGGGGGCTGTGGCTGTGGCTCCAGCTGTGGGGGCTGTGGCTGTGGCTCAGGCTGTGGGGGCTGTGGCTGTGGCTCCAGTTGTGGGGGCTGTGGCTGTGGCTCCAGCTGTGGGGGCTGTGGCTGTGGCTCAGGCTGTGGGGGCTGTGGCTCCAGCTGCTGCTGTGTGCCTGTGTGCTGCTGCAAGCCTGTATGCTGCTGTGTGCCAGCCTGTTCCTGCTCCAGCTGTAGCAAAGGGGGCTGTGGCTCTTGTGGAGGGTCTAAGGGTGGCTGTGGCTCCTGTGCCTGCTCCAAGGGGGGTTGTGGTTCTTGTGGGGGCTGCAAGCCCTGCTGTTCCCAGTCCAGTTGCTGCAAACCCTGCTGCTGCCAGTCCAGCTGCTGCAAGCCCTGCTGTTCCCAGTCTAGCTGCTGCGAGCCCTGCTGCTGCCAGTCCAGTTGCTGTAAGCCCTGCTGCTCCCAGTCTAGCTGCTGTGTCCCCATCTGCTGCCAGTGCAAGATCTGAGACTGTGGGCACAGCCCTCAAGTCCCTTCTATACACCTAGACTGTCTACACCACGGGGCTTCATTCCAGATCCCTAGAGTCATCTTTGTGTCTCCATCTTCCAGGTGATGGAAAGTTGCTTCTCCAGACTGATGAAGAGCTAGGTCTTCTGATGCTGAAGAAGGACACCTCTCCCTTGTGGTATTAATTCCCTTTTCTATACTCAGTGAATCATGCCTCTTCCACCTCTACTTTTCTTTCTCTAGCCTCAGGCCCCCAACCCTCATGGGCTGTGGCCTTACCTGGATGATCATGGAAACCTGGGGTGGCCAGCAACCTGTGAAACCTGACAACTTGGGGTTCCATGGAGATGCACACTCTTTCCCACCAAGTGCTCACACAGCCCAGGAACATCTCCCGTTGCCCATCTTGGGCAACCTACTCTCTGATTCTGTCTGGTGAGACATGAACTGTATGCTTGACATCCTTCAATAAACATTCCCCAACCACTGTGGTATTCATTTTGGCGCTTTAGCGAAACTCCCCAAGTTCCCTCCCTGCCTAATCCTCTAGATGTTTTTGTACTACTTAGAGCCACAATGGGTCTTTCTGCCCATCTGCACTTGGAGCCAACACACTGTGCCCCTCTGGAGCAGGCTGTGGCTAGAGGCCATGGGTTATGGGTAATAAAGTACCTGCTTCAAGGCCTGGGGAAATTTTTGAAGGATCTGGAAACTGTGATACAGGATAGGGTAGTTTTTTAAAGAAGTTCTGTGACAAAAACAAACAATGCAGAGCCGGCCAGATGATCAGGAATTCTGGATGACACTGGACATTGTTCCTTGGTACTGGCTGTTTGTCACGTGACTGAGGCCTGAAGTTGTCCCTGGGAGGGTCTAAATTCTGAGGTCCTTGTCCTAGATCCCTTTAAAAAGTTTTGGGAAGATACTTAAGGGTACATTTAAGTCTTCTGTGTATTGTTCTTTTGGTCTCTTGCAATAGATTCAGGGTTGACTAAAATCCAGTGAAACAGATACATTAGTTCTTCAACCACAATGACCCATTTCCCATCTGCAGTATCCTGGGGTGGTTAGCAGTTGCTTTACTGGTTAGTGCACACATACCACAGTCCATCATTCAGGGAGGGCTGGTGGATAATGCTGGTGGGAACAGGAGGGAATTTCACATGGTGTGTATCACCCAGACTGGTCTAGATGTGAAAGTGTCACCCAGGATGCTTTGGAGGAGGATCTGAAGCCTTTTGCAGGGATACAGAATGTTCAGCCTCTGATGTGGGTTCTGAACTCATTGTAAGGTCTGCATTTAAAGGTCAAACTGTTACACCAGTTGATTTGGGTTGCTGAACTAGATCCTGACCTGGTATTAAAATTGTCACCTGAGTCACTGATAGCTGACTTGGGTGACTCTGGAGGCTGAGATGGGACCACTTGCCAGTTTGAAGAAAGTTGTACCAACTTAGAAATTTCTGGAGGCTGAGTAGGGGCTGCATGTAACAGTGGAGATGGTTCCTGGGTGACTCAAGAAGGTCTGCCTTGTTACAGGGCTTCAGTGGCAGGCTGGGGCCTCCCTCTGAGTTGCAGGGTATAACCTCTTTTGGGGAATCTGAAGTCTGATCTGTGACTTCTTTCTGGGGTGGACAAGATTCTATCTTTTTTTTTTTTTTTTTTTTTTGTGGCACTGGGGATCGAGCTCACAACCTTGTGCCTGCCTGACAGGGGCATAAGCCGCTGAGCCAAACTCCCAGCCCTGGTTTTTTGAGGCAGGGTCACACTGTGTAGCTCAGGCTGGCCTTGCGCTCGCGTTGTAGCCCAAGCCGGCCTCGAACTCACAACGCTCCGCCTACCTCAGCCTCCCGAGTGCTGGGATTAAAGGCGTGCACCACCACGCCCGGCTAAGATTCCATCTTTTGAGGGAATTCTGGAGGCTGGGAAAGGTGATTGATCTGGATTGGATACAATTCAACTAGTTCAGTAGGAATTGTAGGATTGAGCAGGGTCGTCCTGCTATGTGGAAGAAAGTTCTACCTTCAGAGTGGCCTTGCAGTTATGATAGGCTCCAGGTGCACATATTTAGCTGCAGTTTTAGGTAACACTGAATGCTAATTTCTGAATATTGTTTCCAAACCTAGATATGAAAATGTCATGCTATTTGTCAGTGGAAAAGATTTGTTACTGTTCTTCAAAGGTCCCAGAGGCTGAGCTGGGAGTTGTGCTGGACTGGTGAAACAGCTATGGTGGGCTTCGAGGGCAGAGCTGAACACCCCTGCTGACTCAGAGAAGGTTCCTCAGAATGCTCTTCAAGCTGAATTGGGATCCCTTGATTGACTGGAGAGCACATATCCATCATAAGGGGATTTGGCTTCTGAGTTGTTAACACTTGCTCATCTTTCCAAGGTTGAAACTACTCAGGAGCCACTGTGGACTGAGCTGTGGCATCTAGTTGGGTTGAAGTTTCTATTTCAATCTTATTAGCACACTCAGAAAGTTTAACAGTGACGTGATGCAATGTTGGAAATTGAACTGGCTCGTGACCGAGAAGAAAAACTGTTACTTCATGATATTCTGAAGGTTGAGCTACAACTTCATGATGGAGCTCCTCCTGCTTTGTTGAGGAAAGTTCAGTCTCTTTATAGGTTTGCAGATACTCAGCTGCAGTGTCTTGCTGAGCGGAAGAAGGTGCAACCTCCTCTAAAACCTGCATATTCTCAAAGTGGGTAGCCAGATGAGTTGGAGAGGGTTTCTCATCTTGAAGAGGTAATGGAAGATTGAGCTGGAGCCTCCTGTTGAACTTGTAAGCCTCGTTTCAACTGAGGGTTGAGCTTTAGCCTCCTAGTGGGTTAGAGAAATACATTCTTGCATCTGCAATGGGTTCTGGTATTGTGGTAAGAGGACGATCTGGAAGTTTAAGAGTCACAAAGGGGAGGATTGAATGCTGAGCTTGATGGTAACCTGGAGGTGAAACTCTCACTTTGCAATGCTCTAGAGACTTAACTGATTGCTCCTGCTGTGTTGGAGAGAGGTTCACTGCCTCAGTATACTGTGACAGCTGAGCAGAAGTTTCCAGTCGGCTTCCGGAAGGGTCAAACTCCCCAGGAGACTCAGATTGAACTGCAAGTTTCTCTGAAATGGGAGAAGGTTTATTCTCCACAGAAGACTCTGGAGCTTGACCTGGAGTCTCCTTAGGAGACTCCAGCTCCTATTCAATAGGGGCCCTCAGCTGGGGGCTCCTGCTGGGTCAAAGACGTTTCAAACTCCTAGGTAGGGTCTGCAGCTAAACTCCACATCTGGAGGCTCATCTGTGACACTGGCAGGTTAATGATAACAGAGGTTAATGATAACCTAACTTGGAGGTCAAAGTCACCTCGTAATGTGATGGAGTTTTAGATACAGACTCCAGAGGGGATGCTGGAGCTTTAGCCTCTTCTGGAGTGGAGGTTTGACTTTGTCAGGGGGTTTCGCAGGCTGAGATATGGCTCCCAGCTGTCTCCATAGGAGGACCTTGGAGGCTGAGATCAGGTCTTCTGCTGACTTGGATCCTCCAGAGGCCACCCTGGGGATTAGTGCTGACTTGGGATAGGTTGAACCTCCTAGTTTGCCTCTTCAGTTATCATAGCCTCCATATCTGCAGGTTTAAAGGAGACACTGGCTAGAGTTACGATTTTCACTCCTACTTGGGATGAAACAATTATCTCCTGACGCACACATGGCTGACCTGCACCCTCCTCAGTAGGAAGTTTAGGCTGAGCTGGGGTCTCTGCTAGGTTAAAAAGGTTCGGTTTCCCTTGGGGTACTTCTTGCTGAGGTATAGAGGATTGGATTCGAAGGGCCTCTGGGTCTTTAGTTTGGGCCTCCAGCTGTTAAATGAGATGATTCAGTGTGCTCAGGGAGCCCTGGAAGCTCATCTGGGTTCTGACATTTCAGATGTAGTCTATCATGGTCAGCTATATTTGTACTCTGATTTACATTACCATCCTGTAAGCTTTGTTTCTGAAGATCAGCTTTTGCCGACTATCGGGGACCCGACCTAGATCCCCAATCTTCTGAACGAGTGTATGGCGAAGGCTTAAATAAATGAGACAAGTGATATGATTTTAGGGTTCCAGGAGGATCAAAGCTCCTGCAGAGTTCTTGACTCTGCTGCTATCATGAGGGCTAAGACAAAGAGCTTCTCTGGATCACCAGTATATATTTTCAAATCAACAAAGAGAGGGGATACTGAGGGAGGTGCTGAGGGTGGTGCCAGAACTGAGCAGGACTTGGGAGTCGCTTCAAAGACATCTCCAAGTAGGAAAGAATGCCAGAAAAGGAGAACTATTTTATCTCCAAGATGGCCTTTGTGATGGGACTGTGATGCCCTGCAGAGTAAGATGCCTGCAGGGCAGTCTCTATTAACATAATTGAGTATGGAGCCAAGATGTCCTCAGCTGCGACCTTCTTTACCTTGCCCTTTGAGGTATCTCTGACCTCATTGGCCACTACAGGCCTCAGTCAGGACCAGTGATTCATGGAGTTTCCTTACTATGAATCAGCTCCCATTGCCAGGCAAGGGGCCTAAGCCTAGGACAGGCTCACAGATAAATAAAATGCCAATTAGTAAATTTTAAAGCCTGCTCAGAACTGCTTCATAGCAGTCTCCAACAGTCGACTGATAAGAAGTTCCACCTTAGCAAGTCCCCAGTGCTGAGCCAGATCCTTCTTCAAATTCAGGGATGAAACCATTGCTTTTGAACTCTGATTCACTAGAGTCTTCAAGTGACTGTTGGTCTTTCAGTCTTTCAAGTGGCTGGTGTTCTGCACCCTGATCTAGAGTGGAAATCTTCATCTTTCTTTTGAGTTGAAAAGGCCTACTGCAGAGGAGCACACTAACCTGGTTCTGTCAACAGCTCCACAGTCAACTCCTGGGGTGGAAGCAACATCTTAGTGGGCACTGAGGACCCCAGGTAATCAAAGTCTTCCCCAGCTTTGCCAGCAGAGTAAAGGCATGGAATGATTCCACAGGAAAATTAGACTTGTGGGAAGGTAACTCACTTGGCACCAGGAGTCTGGAGTTTAGCTGGATTGGGTATAAGGTCCACTCTGGAAGTGGGGTCACCAGGACCAGTAGCCACAACTGGCCACATGGGGAGCCCTAGAACCCAGAAGTACAGCACGAACATGAAGGCTTATGGCTGGGTTGCAGAAACCTAGGACACTATGGTACCAGTGGTACACCTGCTGCAATCTTTCTGGATTCCAACAACAAGCACCTTAGTAATCTTGCACATTCTGCCCCACTCCACTCTTTGTGACATCTTCATATAAGAAACCTTTAGTAGGTTCTGGCCCAAATGGTCTTACTATGGCCCTACCAAATGTTTTCCTACAGCTACTCGGCCCAACTGCTTTTCCTCAGCAGAGGTGACAGCTACTTCCTGCAGGGCTGTCTCCTCACAATGAGGCAGGATACGGGCCTCAGACCTGAGTGGACCTGGTCCTGCAGCAGCCCACGGGGTTAAGGGAGTGAGGCAGAGCTTTCCATGGAAGTTACAGGGTTGGCCTTGCAATACTCAGAAGTACTGTTGCTGGGAAAAAAGCACTCCTCCTTCCCTCCCTTATACTGTATGCCAGTCACCTGCCCCTGGG
>RJWM01048704.1:0-11394 GCA_004363535.1 Dasyprocta punctata
GGAAAATTAAGGGGTGGGTCATGGTGGGGTGACCCTAAGGACTGCATCCTGTCCCCACCCTCTTCCTCTCAGGTTCTCTTACCCTTTCTGCTTCCTGGATGCCATGAGGTGAGCAATCCTGTTTCTCCATGCCCTCCTGTCATGATGTTTCTACCATACCACTGGCCTAAAAGCAGTGGGGCCAGTTAACTATTGACTGAAACCTCTGAAACTGTGAGGCAAAACAAACCTTTTTCCTTTAAATTGCTTTTCTCAGGTATCTTGTCACAGCAACAAAAAGCTAACACACACAGTGGGGATTTTATTTGTTTTAATTATGCTTCCTGTTGCTTATATATCAAAATGTAATTATATTTTATTCTTGATCCTATTTTTTAATACATCTAGTAATTTTTAGTTGAATTTTTAACATCATATATGAGAAATAAGTGTCAGGATCTTTTTGCTCAATGAAACCTATAAATTCCTTTTTAGAAGTTCAGTAAGTCCCTAGTTTAAGGTCACTTGAGTTGCAAACTTTCACAGATATAAATGGACCTCACATTATGAACATTCATACATGCAAAGAAGTTGCAGAAGTGACTCACATGACTGCAGCACATGGTCACAGTTGTGCTGCTGTATACTAACTGTACAGTGCAATAGTGTGCAGCAGTGCAGTGCTCAATCAGAGCCCAGAATGTCTGCAAGCAAGAAGAAAAGCAGTTGTGATGTGGAGGGGACTGTTAGAAAGTGCAAAGCAATATATCTTGCATATTTGTGTCAAAGGTAGGTGATACTCACTCTGTTAGCTTAGGAATTAATCCAATTTATGAACATTCTCCCAGAAGTTAGGGACTTACTGCACATAAAATAAGTCAGGCATGGAGGTACAGCAACCTGTCATGTAACCCCAGCAACCTGGCAGGCTAAGGCAGGGACATCACAAGTTCAAGCCAAGCAACATAGTGACTTAGCAAAATCCTATCTCAAAATAAAAAATAAAAAATGGCTGGGGAAGTAGTTCAATGTGAACTACATTCAATATCCAATATAAAAAAGAAAAGAAAAGAAAAGAAAAGAAAAAAGAAGAAGAAAAAGGAAGAAATACTTAAATGAATGGGATTGCAAAGAAACCAGTTAAATGGAATTGCAACCTTATCCACAGATCCTTTGAGGGTCTGGAGAGTCAAACTTATTATTTAAAAAAAATTCTGTGGGGCTGGAGATTTAGCTCAGTGGCTTAAGCATCTGCCTGGCAGGCATGAGGTTATGAGTTCGATCCCTGGTGCCAAAAAAAAGAAAAAAAAATTCTGTGGTACTGGGGATCAAACCCAGAGCCTTGAGCATGCAAGGCAAGCACTCTACCATTAAGCCACATCCCCAGGCCCAGAGACTCAAATTTAAATTGTCCAAGGCATTTTCCACCAGAGCAGTTCCCTGAGAATTTAGGTCAGACAAAGTGAACTTGGATCACCTCAATCTAATCATAGGCTGAGCTGAGTTGAGGCTACACCAGCATTTTATTGTCCCTCTCTGGTTTGCACTCCTTGCTAGGTTACATTCCTCAGAAGTCCTAAGTAGGCACTCATTGTAATGGTAGATAACTTTGAACCAAGAGCAAATCCCAACCACCCAGTGTTTTGGGTAATATCACATTTGGCAGAAGCAAATACATTTTCACAGATGATAGCCTCAGACAGATGGTAGATATCAAGACATTTAATCGCAAGGTTCTGACATTTCAGAACTTGGGAGTTTGGAGTTTTCTTGGCTTCAAAGATAGGCAGAGCTTAATAAGCCAAACAAATTATATTTTAGCTTTCTGCTGAAAGGCTGTAAATAGCATTTTACAAGTTCTGTCTGTCATCTTTTTATGAGGAACATTAACTATTTCTCTAGCATAAAATTTTTTGTGAAGGAAAGCACATTTCTAAATATGTTTATTAATTACCGAATAATAAGACAAACGAAAGATCAGAGGTTTGTTGTTTTTCTCATTTTTCTGCATAACCTAAAACATTATTTAAGATATTTTAAAATATTCAGTATTTGACCTTTTAGCTATTTTACATTGTGTTTTGGCAACAGAGAGGGTTTTATAATAGTACAGTCTCCTACCAAATAGGGATCTTGGAGGGGGAGCCTTGCATTTAAATTTAGAAATCTTTAATGCTTGGCTAAGAAGGAATTTTTCCCCTTTTTAATATTTTTTACAAGCTTTACTGAAACCAGAGCTTTATAGTCTTGTTTTAAAAGAAACAACAATAAATATCATACAATATTTCCATATCACATTTCAATTGTGTGAGGTCAACACGAAGAAAAATACAGTCCTCCATAGTATATGGCGCTAAAATGGATATTATGATTCTTTACCTCACCCATTCAAATTAGCTTAAACATTTGTTGAGTTTCTTACTCAAGCAATGCACTATACTAAGTATAAATAATGTGGTCCTGGTTCAGAGATTCTAAATTTTGTAACATGATTGAGTGTAACCCATACAGGATTGCTTTATGCTTAAGCATGCCACCAAGTCATGGGCCCCCAAACTAGCAAAATTAAAAACAAACAAACAAACACAAAACCTCTCTTATTTTGAGGTCACAGTGACTCATTTAATTTCACCTTTTGCTCTCACTACCTTGGGTAGGGAAGGAAAGAAACTGCACTGTTCTGTTTTCTTTCAGGCAGAGTTGGGATTGAGCTTCTAATTATATTATGGAGGATTTGGATCAGAGTTAAAAGGTCAACCACTGCTGCTGGGGGTGGGTGGGGCACTCCTGGCAGAACACAGGCAGCAAATCTGGAGTTGCCATGATGGACTCCAGTCCTGGGGCTCCCACCTGGCACCTGAGGGTTCTCCACGGAATCACAGGTACAGTGATGCATGGTAGCTCCTCCAAGAAAATGGGATGCCACAGTCGTGGGATCAGTACTTGGGAGTAGGAAGTCAGCAACATTTTCACAGAGAGGACCCTGGGAGGTCACTGTCCTTCCATCTACAATGGCTGATTTTTAAAAAAATACAGGGTGGAGCAGTAAGTAGCAGAGAAAGCAGCCTCTCTGAGAATCACTGTCCAGACACTGGAATATAGCATCAAGAGGAAAATAAGAAGGAAGGAAGTGGGTCCCCTGGACCCAGAAAGAATCTGAAGTGTGAATTGAAGCTCACAGAAAGAGTGAAAAGGAAAACATCAAGGAAGAAGAAGGCAGTAGCTAGCAGCACCTTCACCCTGAGACAGAACTCACTGTACGAGAGGAGCTGCTCAAACCTGGGGAGGCAGAATCACAGTGATGGTGCCAGCTTGCAACCCCAGAGGCCTGTGCTGAGAAATGTGACAGTGGAGGGGAGTGGCCTCCTACCTCAGCCTCCCGAGTGCTGGGATTAAAGGCGTGTGCTACCACACCCCGCACAATGGCAGACATGGAGGACTGTGAATGTAGAGGACTTAGTCCTCCCCTGGGGAGAAAGCAATTAGCCCAGAGCCATTTTGGAGATGGGTGGGATAAGCCCAGAACCCAGAACTGCTGCTGGCTGTGTCTAGCAGCTCCCAGCTGGGTGCAGACCCATGGAAATTACTTGGACTTCAGCAAGCCCAGTGAGTCTGGTCTCAGGATGGGCCTGCTGAGATAATCCACTACACTGCCATGACACAACTGCTGGCTTGCTGGGATAGACTGGCACAATTTAGCTATCTGTCTCCATAGGTTGTCTACTGGTGAAACCAGAGAGAATCCTGGAAGTGGACTGTTTGTTTTTCTTTTTCTTTTTTTCTTTCTCCTTCTTTGTTTTTATATGAGTGTGAAAGTGGTTCCTAACCTCTTTGTGGGTGTGGTTCTATTCTTTTCTTCCTTCTCTCTCTTCCATTTCTTTTTTCCTTCAGTCTTCTGCACCAGTTTTCCCCAGTTGGCATGATTCCCCTTTGTCCTTCAACTTTCTAATCTCTTTCTCATCTTCTACTTCTCTATTTTCTCCTTAACCCAGTTTAAATTTTAACCCTTGTGGGCAAAATTGACACATTATAGACTTATATATTGCATACAATTATCTTGTTTGTTTTACATTTTGTTATATAATCACAAATCTAGTTCATATGGTTAAAAGTTGCAAATTAAGGGTTAGCTCAGTTTGTTGTTTTATAGGCTGTGTTTGATGCTATTGGTGCCATTATAGTCAAAATTGACATAATAATTGTTCTAAACAGCTGTTGGTCCTGGTATTCCATGACTGAGATTAAATCAGGGTCACAGAAAATATGGTGGCACAGTGGCAAAGAACCGGGGACTGGGCCAAATAAGCAACAACTTCTTATCTCCAACAAACTGAAGAGGTAAGATCTTCCAACAGACTCAAAACCCAAAAACGAGCTAACCTGGAGGATACCTCAGAGAAGTAATCATCACCTAGGGGTCCTAAAGACTACCAATAAAGCAACCCACCATAGGCAACTTACAAGCATCAACCCAGGAATTAAACTTAAAAAAGAGAGAAAGTTAAATGAGAATAAACTTAAGCAAAATGCAACCCAAGACATCCAGTTCACCAAAGGCAAATCCAGGAGACAATGAGGTGGGACAATCTGAAAGTTCACCATCAAACCTCTCTGAAGCAGTAACAGCAAAGCAATTGAATGAGGCTATGGAAAAAATGAAATCAGAAGTAATCTGATAGCTACAGAGATTAACAAAATACACACCATGCTTACTGACATTAAAGCAGACACATACAAAAACATAGATGATCTTAATAAAATTATGGAAGCTCAGCATAGGAAAGAAATTGAATCCATAAAGCAGATTCAAGAAAATATCCAGGAGAATAAAAACTCCACTGAAAGTATTTGAAGCAGATTAGGCCAATGTGAGGACAGGATATCAACTATTGAAGACAGGCTTGTAGTTAGTGATCAGGAAAAGAAAGATTTCTCAGAAATAGAAAGGGACTATTAAAAATCAACCCAGCAGCTGCTAGATGAGGCAAAGAAGAATAATTTAAGATTAACTGGAGTCAATGAACAAGCAGGAGATACCACAAATGACATTAAAAAATGTTCACAGACATCATGACAGAAAGCTTTCCTGGTAGAGAAAAAGGATTTGACATACAGATAAGCAGGCATATGGAACTCCAATAAACAATGATCAAAAAAAACCAAAACAACAACAACAAAAAACAAACCTCCAACCATATATATCATAGTCAAGATTCTAGAAATTCAACAAAAGAATAGAATCTTAAAAGATGTTAGGGAAAAGAAACAAATCTCCTATAAAGGAAAGCCCATCAGAACCACAACTGACTTCTCAGCACAAATTCTCAAGTCAAGGAAAGCTTGGAGTGAGGTACTCCAAGTTCTAAAGGAAAACAACTTTCAACCCAGGTTGATGTACCCTGCAAAACTACCTTTCAAAACTGATGGAGAAATAAGATACTTACATAACAAAGAACATCTGAAGAAATTTATGACCACCAAATAAGCATTCCAAAGTGTTCTGAAGGACATTCTAGAAAGAGATAATGAGGACTACAGCTCCATGAATCCCAACAGAAGGAATCCACCAGGGAAGGCAAACCATTAGAGGAAGGGGAAAGGAGAGTGGAGAGCCAAAAAGAGGAAAATAACTTGACAAAGATAAGTCAATATATTTCAGGTATAACCATCAATGGTAGTGGTCTCAATTCATCAGTCAAAAGACACAGAATGGCAGAATGGATCAAGAAGCAAGATACAACAACATGCTGCATACAAGAAACATTAAATTCAAAAAGAAATTGATAGACTGAAAGTGAAAGGATGGAAAACAATACTCCATGTGATGGGAACCCAGAAAAAAAATAGGAGTAGCTAGTCTATTTGCAGACAAACTGAATTTCAAGCCAGCTGATTAAGAGAGACCAAGACGGTCACTACATCTGCATAAATGGAAACAATCCAAGAGGAAAAGATAACAATCATAAATATATATACAACAAATACCAGTGTATCCAACTATATAAAGCAATTACTAATGGACATGGAAAATCAAATAAACCCTAATACAATTGTATTGGGAGACCTTAATACACCACTGTCACAAAAAGACAGATCAACTAGACAAAAGTATCAGTAATGAAATATTGAAACTTGTTATAGTGCGGTTGGTTGGATGGCCTCCACTAAAGCCTCATGTAATCAGGGACGCAGTTGAGTCTGGCATTAGTGATTGGTTTGTTGTCTGGTGCTGGGATTGGCCATGTGAGTGCTACACCCACCCAGGGGTGGAGCCGACATACAGTGTAAGGGCAGGGAGGAAGGCATGTCCTCTCTCTCTTGCCAGTTTGCCTTGCTGTTGTGGTGGCCATGAATGGCTGCCCTGCCACACCACACTGCCTTGGAGCCAACTAAGTATGGACTGAAACCTCCAAGAACTGTAAGAAATAAACCTTTCCTTCCCTAACTTTGAGTGTCAGGTATTCTGTCTCAGCAGTGAGAAAAAAGTAACTAAGACAAAACTAAACCAAACTTTTGAACAAATGGACTTAGTCGATGTCTATAGAATGTTCCACCCTATGGCATCAGAATACATATTCTTCTCAGCTGCACAGGAATGTTCTCCAAAATAGACCACACACTGACTCATAGAACATGCTTAAGTAAATGTAAAGGAATTCAAATTATTCCATGCATGCTATCAGACCACAGTGCAATGAAATTGGAAATCCATGCCAAAGGATACCACAAGAACCTCATAAACACATGGAAACTAAATAGCACCATCCTAAACAACCAATGGGTCATAGATGAAATTAGACAGTTTTTACAGTTGAATGATAACAATAATACAGCATACCAGAACTCATGGAACATAATGAAAGCAGTCTTAAAAGGAAAATTTATAACAGTAAATACTTATATCAGGAAAACAGAGCAAGCACATATGAACAACTTAATGTTGAACTTCAAATTTCTAGAAAAAGATGAGCAGGCTAAATCAAAAACTCATAGAAGGGAAGATATTATAAAGATCAGAGCAGAAATTAGCACACTGGAGACTAAAAAAGCAATACCAAGAATCAGTGGATCAAAGAGTTAGTTCTTTGAAAGATTAAATAAAATTGACAAACCCTTAGCCAATCTTAACAAAAAAAAGAAAGAAAAGACTCAAATCCACACAATTAGGAATGAAAAGGGTAAAATCACAACAGACCCTGCAGAAATCCAGTTGTGCTTTGTATTCTAATAAGATGGAAAATACAGAAGAAATGGACAGATTCCTAGGTATATATGAATTACCAAAGCTGTATCAAGAAGATATAAAAACGCTAAATAACCCAATATGAATAAATGAAATCAAAGATGCAATTAAAAACCTATTAACAAAGAAAAGCCCAGGTCCTGGTGAATTCACTGCTGAATTCTACAAGGAATTTAGAGAATTCCTAATACCACTATTTCTCAAACTCTTTAATGAAATTGAAAGGGAAGCAATACTCCCAAATTCATTCCTGGAATCAAGCATTACCCTGATATCACAACCAGAGAAGGACCCAACTAAGAAAGAGAATTACAGGCCAATTTCCCTAACGAACATTGTCACAAAAACCCTCAATAAGATACTGGCAAACAGGCTGCAGCAAATCATCAAGATTATACATCATGATCACGTGGGATTCATCCCAGGGATGCAGGGATCGTTCAACATATGTAAATCCATAAATGTAATACACCATATTAACAGAACCAAGGACAAAAATCATATGATTATCTCAATAGATGCAGAAAAAACTTTTGACAAAGTTCAGCACCCATTCATGACAAAAACTGTACAGAAAATTGGAATAGATGGTCTCTATCTCAATCTGATAAACGACAGTTATGACCAACCAACATCCCACATCATACTAAATGAACAAAAACTGAAAGCTTTCTCTCTAAAATCAGGAACAAGACAAGGATGTCCAGTGCCTCCACTCTTACGGAACATAGTCCTGGAAATTTTAGCCAGAGCAGTTAGACAAGATAAAGAAATAAAAATAATAACGATAGGAAAGGATGAAGTTAAATTATCATTATTTGCAGATGACATGATACTCTACTTAGATAACCCTAAAAACTCCACCAAAACACTACTAGATTTAATAAGCAAATTCAGTAATGTAGCTGGTTCCAAAGCCAACACTCAAAAATCAATAGCCTTCCTGTACATGAATAACAAACTCACTGTGAGAGAAAACAGGGAAACTACCTTTTACAATAGCATCCAAAAAAATGAAATACTTAGGAATCAACCTAATAAACAATGTAAAAGACTTCTACACTGAAAGCTATGGTACTCTGAAAAAGGAGATTGAAGAGGATATTAGAAAATGGAGAGTCGGGCGTGGTGGTGCACGCCTTTAATCCCAGCACTCAGGAGGCTGAGGTAGGTGGAGTGTTGTGAGTTCGAGGCTGGCCTGGGCTACAACGCGAGTGCAAGCCTGGCCTGAGCTACACAGTGCGACCCTGCCTCAAAAAACCAGGGCCAGGATTTTGACTCAGTGACTTAAGCACCTGTCTGACAGGTACAAGGTTGTGAGTTCAATCCCTGGTGCCGCAAAAAAAAAAAAAAAAAAAAAAAAAAAAAAAAAAGAAAAGAAAATGGAGAGATATCTCATGCTCTTGGGTAGAAAGCACCAATATAGTGAAAATAGCCATACTTACAAAACTGTTACACAGATTCAATGCAATCCCAGTCAAAATTCCAATAGTATATCTCACAAAATTAGAGAAAACAATTCTAAAATTCATCTGGATCCAGAAGAGACCTAGAATAGCGAAGGTAAACCTGGGAAACAAAGACAAGACAGGGGGCATCACAATCCCTGATTTTAAATTATACTATAAAGTTACTGTGATTAAAAAAAAACCCAGCATACTACTGGCAAAAAACAGACCTGAAGATCAATGGAACAGATTAGAAGAGGCAGAAACAACTTCAGACACACTAAGTCACCTTATCTTTGACAAAGGTGCCAAACACATTCACTGGATGCAAGATAGCCTCTTTAATAAACGGTGCTGGAAAAACTGGCTCTACACATGCCAAAGATTAAAACCGGACCCATATCTTTCACCATGTACCAAGCTAAAATCAGAATGGACCGAAGATCTTAATGTTAAAACAGAAATATTAAATCTGCTGGAAGATAGAGTAGGTAAAACTCTCGAAGACACTGGTGTAGGCAAAAACTTTATGAACAAAACCTTGATTGCACAGGAACTATCACAAAGAACCAACAGCTGGGATCTCACCCCATTGAAAAACTTTTCCACAGCAAGAGAACCCACCAACAGAGTGAAGAGACAACCCACAACGTGGGATAAAATGTTTGCCAGCTGTACCTCAGCCAAAGGATTATTATGGAGAACGTATAAAGATCTCAACAAAATCAGTCCTTGCAGATTTAAAGACCCAATCCAAAAATAGGTATCTGAGATGAATGCATATTTCTCAGAAGAAGAACTATGAACAGCAAATAAATATGTGAAAAAAATGTTCAACATCACTGGTCATTTAAGAGATGCAAATTAAAACAACACTGACATTCCACCTCATCCCAGAAAGAATGGTTATTATCAAGAAATCAAGCAATAACAAATGTTGGAGAGGCTGTGGGGAAAAAGGAACCCTTCTCCACTGCTGGTGGGAATGCAGAGTAGTGCAACCACTGTGGAAATCAGTGTGGAGAGGTCCCATTCAACCCAGCTACTCCCCTTCTGTGTATCTTCCCAAAAGATTTTAAAACATCATACCACAGTGATATATGTGCACCCATGTTTTTAGCAGCAGAATTTGTAATAGCCAGGTCTTGGAAGCAACCTAAATGCCCATCCATTGAGGAATGGATTAAAAAGATGAGATATTTTTATACAATGGAGTACTACTCAGCCATAAAGAAGGATAGACTGGAGACTGTTATAGGTAAATGGATGCAACCTGAGACTATACTCATTAGTGAAATAAATAAGACACACATGTGTAAACATCACATTGTTTCATTAGTGTGAGAAGCTGAAAGAAAAAACATATGTATATGTTTATGTATATGTATATAAAAATAGTTAAAGTTGTTATACTAATGATTTCTCTGAATTCACTAAAGAGAAAGATTTGTGCCAGTATTGTTCAGACAATTGAATGCAGATGGCTTGTGCTCTGGGTGAATGATTTGGGAATGACTGCACAATGTATGCACCAATGTTGCCCCCTGATTGACATGTTTTGAAATTTTGTTTTAGTTTTCTTTCTTTTTATTCTTAAAATAAAATGTATTTGGAAAAAAATATGGTGTGTATTTAAGTTTTTAAGAACTTATTATGATAAAAGACATATTACCATTGTCCCCTCAATATACTCTTCCTTGTTCGGAATACGCCTATTCTTTTCTTTTGTTTTCTTTTTCTTTCTTTCTTTCTTTCATCATGGACACATTTATTTGTACAATCTGCATAGCAGACCAAAGTCTGTGGCAACACCTCAACACTTTTGAGCGTTAAAAGTTAAGGTACTTGGGATACTGTCCGTGAACCCTGACGGAAAGTCCTCCCCCTCATTCCTTTCACTTGGGTAGACAAGTTTGTGCCTGAGAACAGTTCTCAGTGGGCAGCACCATGTAAGGCAGTGGCAATTCAGACTGAGGCTGATTTTTCTAGGTCTGCACCACGATGAAAGAACTCTGTCATGATTCAGTTGGCCTCTCAGTGATGCTCCTCCCTGGAGCCCACAAGGGTCACAACTCAGGCCCCAAAGGGAATCAGGTGCTCTGGGACGTCCGCCTGGAATACATCCTTCCCTCTTTTCCTCGGAAGGGTTGCAGTAACCAGCTGGGGTTGGAAATCGCTGTCAGGTACTTTCACATCAGGTTGTTAAGAACAGTTTGATTTTCCAGCCCCACAACCTCAGCAGGGGCTAAGTCCTCCAGCACTGCAGTTACGTTGATGTCAAGGAGCCCAGAGATCATGCCTCGCGGAACCTTTCCCCTGCCTGAAGCAAGGCCTGAATCTGCGCTCGGCTCATCCCCAGCCTCTCCACCAGCAGCTGCCCCCAGCCGCCGTCCTCTCCACCGGTCTCTGTGAGCCAGCAGA
Organism: Dasyprocta punctata; assembly: GCA_004363535.1. Taxonomy (NCBI): domain Eukaryota; kingdom Metazoa; phylum Chordata; class Mammalia; order Rodentia; family Dasyproctidae; genus Dasyprocta; species Dasyprocta punctata. Next base: position 11,092 of record RJWM01048704.1, read on the forward strand.
TGACGATGGTATAGTTCCTGTGGTTGCTCTGCAAGGGACACCGCCGAGTTTCCAGGGTTTTGACTCCCTTTAAAACAAAGGATGTGTGGGAAGAAAAGACAGCCAGATTTCCTCGGGTTCCCTGCACCTGCTTTGTGACTTGAGGAGGAATACTTTTCTGCCCCTTTCGGGTTCTTCACCGCAGCTCACAGGTGTTAACTCTTCCCCCTGGTCCCAGGCCCCGCGACCCCCTTTAGGAAGGGCCTAAGCGGGCGCGTACACACTCATGAGCCCTCATTCCCACGTATTATTTTGGGTTTTTTT
>RJWM01048705.1:0-11387 GCA_004363535.1 Dasyprocta punctata
TGAATGAAAATGCAAATACAAATTACCGGAACCTGTGGGACACAATGAAAGCAGTCCTCAGAGGGAAATTTATAGCACTAAACTCTCATATCAGAAAAACGGAAAGAACACACATAAACAACCTAATGCTGCACCTCAAACTTCTAGAAAAAGAAGAGCAAGTCAAGTCCAAAGCCCAAAGAAGGGAGGAAATTATTAATATTAGAGCAGAAATTAATGCAGTTGAAACTAAGAAAACAATACAAAGAATCAATGAATCGAAGAGTTGGTTCTTTGAAAGAGTAAATAAAATTGATAAACCCCTAGCCAACCTTATCAAGAAGAGGAAAGAAAAAACTCAGATCCATGCAATAAGAAAAGAAAAGAAATGGGTGAAATCACTACAGACCCGGTGGAAATACAGAAGATCATCAACAACTACTTCGAAAACCTTTACTCACATAGATTTGATAACACAGAAGAAATGGACAGATTCCTAGAAACCTATGAATTACCAAAGCTGAATCAAGAAGATGTAAAGCTGCTGAATAATCCAATTTCAGCTAATGAAATTGAAAATGTAATTAAGGCCCTACCAACAAAGAAAAGCCTGGGCCCTGATGGATTCACTGCTGAATTCTATAAGAAATTTAGGGAAGACTTAATGCCAACACTCCTTAAACTTTTCAATGATATCGAAAGAGAAGCAAGTCTCCCTAACTCATTCCTGGAAACAAGTATCACCCTAATACCAAAACCAGAGAAAGAATCAACTAAAAAAGAAAATTACAGGCCAATCTCCCTAATGAACATAGACGCAAAAATCCTCAATAAAATACTGGCAAATAGAATACAGCAAGTTATCAGAAAGATTATACACCACGATCAAGTGGGATTCATCCCAGGAATGCAGGGATGGTTCAACATTCGGAAATCAATACACGTAATCCACCATATCAACAGGGCCAAGGACAAGAACCACATGATCATCTCAATAGATGCAGAAAAAGCTTTCTTCAAAATTCAGCACCCATTCATGGTCAAAACCATGCAGAAAATCGGAATAGATGGTCTCTACCTCAACCTGATAAAAGCCATATACCATAAACCAACAGCCAACATCTTACTAAATGGAGAAAAACTGAAAACCTTCAACCTAAATTCAGGAACAAGACAAAGATGTCCATTATCACCACTCCTATTCAATATAGTTCTGGAAATATTAGCCAGAGTAATTAGACAGGAGAAAGAAATAAAGGGAATAAGAATAGGAAAGGAAGAAGTTAAATTATCATTATTTGCAGACAATATGATACTCTACATAGAAGACCCCCAAAAATCCATTAAAAGACTTCTAGAAGTAATAACCAAATTTAGTAATGTAGCTGGATACAAGGTGAACACTCAAAAATCAACAGCATTCCTGTACACAAACAACAAAGTCACTGAGAGAGAAATAAGGGAAACCATACCCTTCACTATAACATCCAAAAAAATGAAATACTTAGGAATCAATCCAACAAAGGAAGTAAAAGATCTATACAGTGAAAATTACATTTCTCTAAAGAAGGAGATCGAAGAAGATTTCAGAAAATGGAAAGATATCCCATATTCATGGATAGGAAGAACAAACATCATGAAAATGGCCATTCTCCCAAAATTATTATACAGATTCAATGCAGTCCCAATCAAAATACCACTTGCCTACCTCACAGAGCTAGCGAAAGCATTGCTGAAATTCATCTGGAACCAGAAAAGACCTAGAATAGCAAAGGCAATTCTGGGCAACAAAGGGAAGGCAGGAGGCATCACAAGCCCCGACTTGAAACTGTACTACAAAGCTATTGTGATAAAATCAGCATGGTACTGGAATCAAAACAGACCTGAAGATCAATGGAATAGATTAGAAGATACAGACACAACTACAAACACACTTAGCCACCTCATCTTTGACAAAGGGGCCAAACATGTACATTGGAAGAAAGACAGCCTCTTTAACAAATGGTGCTGGAGAAAATGGCTTTCTATATGCCGTAAACTAAAACTAGATCCATGCCTATCACCATGCACTAAAATAAAGTCAAAATGGATCAAAGATGTGGGGAAAAAGGAACTCTTCTCCACTCTTGGTGGGAGTGTAGACTGGTGCAACCACTGTGGAAGTCAGTGTGGATATTCCTCAAGAAGTTAGGATTAGAGATCCCATTCAACCAGCTATCCCTCTTCTGGGCATTTTCCAAGAAGATTTGAAAACATCATACCACAGTGATATCTGTGCACCCATGTTTATAGCAACCCAATTTGTAATAGCCAGATCTTAGAAACAACCCAAGTGCCCATCAATCAAAGAATGGATAAAAAAGATGTGGTATTTTTATACAATGGAGTACTACTCAGCTATTAAGAAAGATTGTATTGAGACTTTTATAAGTAAATGGTCACAGCTTGAGACCATACTCATAAGCGAGATAAATCAAACCCACACGTGTAAATACTGTATTGTCTCCCTAGTGTAAGAAATGGAAAAGTATATATGATTCAAAATCTATAATAAATACTATGGAAGGGTAAAAAACAGCTCAAAGAGCAAAGATAATTGGGAAGGGAATAGGCGGAAAGAGAAAAGGGAAGAGGAAAAGATATAAACCTGTATGTATGTATATGTAAGATAACTAAAAAGAACACTGCTGAATGTATTCGTTATTGAGAAAGAACAATTAATACTCATATGATTAGATCAATCTAGCATGTCTATATCTGATAATGTAAGAAACCATTTTTTTTTTTTGTTTGTTTTTTGGCGGCACCGGAGATTGAACTCACAACCTCGCGCCTGCCAGGGCAGGTGCTTAAGGCACTGAGCCAAACTCCCGGCCCGAGTTTTTTTGAGGCAGGGTCGCACTATGTAGCTCAGGCCAGCCTTGTGCTCGCATTGTAGCCCAAGCCGGCCTCGAACCCACAACACTCCGCCTACCTCAGCCTCCCGAGTGCTGGGATTAAAGGCGTGTGCCACCACGCCCGGCTTGTAAGAAACCATTTTAAAGATAAGGATGCGCAATATTGCAACCATTGTCAAGCTTCTATCTACCGGTTGTGTAAACCTGCAATGTTGTGTATTTACTCTAGTCCTTTGCTTGTCTCTTTTGCGTGTTGTTTTTACTATATATGTCTTTTGTTGTTGTTGTTGTTGTTGTTTGTTTTGTTTTTCTTCGCTCAAATTAAAAAAAAAAAAAGAACTAGGTTTTGAGATCCCATTCAACCCAGCTATTCTCCCTCTGGGTATTTTCCCAAAAGAATTGAAAACATCATACCACAGTGATATATGTGCACACATGTTTATAGCAGCACAATTTGTAATAGCTAAATCTTGCAAACAACCCAAATGCCCATCAACTGAAGAATGAGTATAAAAGATGTGATATTTTTATATAATGGAGTACTACTCAGCCATAAAGAATGATAAACTCAAGGCTTTTATAGGTAAATGGGTGCAACAAGAAACCATACTCAATTGAAATAAATCAGACTTGCACATGTAAACATCATATTATTTCACTGGTGTAAAAAACTGATATAACAAATAAGATTCATAAGTTATAATATATACAGTAAAAGGAGAAGAAACTGCTCAAAGAGAAATTTTATTATTTCATCAATCTTGCATGCCTGTATCTTGTAGCCTAAACAATTACTTCAAGGATAACAATATCCAGTGTAACAACCATTGTTGAATTTCTAACATCTTGTTTTGAAATCCGATGTTGCCATTTTTTTTTGTTGTTGTTGTTTTTGTTGCTGTTGTCGTTGTCATTTTGCTTTTGTTGTTGGTTTTTAATTATTTGTTTGTTTCTTGATTGTTCTGGGGATTTTTCTGTTTAAAATTTGAAAAAAAGAAAATAGCTACACATTTTAGCTGAAATAAATGCAATTGTAGGAGTTTCCACAATAAATAAATAAATAAATAAATTCTCATCAGATAGGCTTTTTTTAAAGTTTTTTAAATTTTCTATTTTATTTAAGAGAAGAAAGACACAAAAAACAAAAACAAAAAGCAAAAGAGATGAACAAACAACAACAAAAAACACAATACAATAGCAGAATAGGTTTACAATACAAGATGATAGGAATTTGACAATGGTTGTAATATTGCATATTGTTACCTTCAAAAGGGTTGTTTAGATTAACAGATATAGACATGTAAAATTGATCTAATCATGAGAATTAACTGTTCTTTTCCAAAAACTAATATGTTTAGTAGTATATTCATTTTAGCTATCTTATGTGTATATATATATATGTATATACACAAATTTATGTCTTTTTCTGTTTTCCTTCCTTCTTTCCTCCTTTCCTCTGTCCCGATTACTTTTCCTCTTTAAGCAGTTTCTTACCTTTACACAGTATTTATTATACATTTTGGATTGTATATACTTTTTCAGTTTCTTATGCTAGGGAGACAGTACAGTATTTACACATGTGAGTTTGATTTATTTCACTTGTTTGCATGATCTCAAGTCATGTCCATTTACTTATAAAAGTCTCAATGCAATCTTTCTTGATACTTGAGTAGTAAAAATACCACATCTTTTTTCCCATTCCTTGATTGATGCGCACTTGGGTTGTTTCCAAGATCTGGCTATTACAAATTGGGTTTCTATAAACACGGGTGCACATATATCACTGTGATATGATGTTTTCAGTTCTGGGAAAATGCCCAGAAGTGGGACAGCTGGATCAAGCAGAATCTGTAATCCTAGCTTCCTGAAGAATCTCCACACTGATTTCCACAGTGGTTGTACCAGCCTACAAGCCCACCAACAGTGGAGAAGGGTTCCTTTTTCCCTACAGCCCCTCCAGCGTTTGTTGTTGGTTGATTTTTTAATCTTGGCCATTCTTTCTGGAGTGAGATGGAATCTCAGTGCTGGTTTAATTTGCATTTCCAGAATGACTGTTGACGTTGAACATTTATTTATATATTTAATTGTCATTTGTATTTCCTCCTCTGAGAAGTGTGTATTCATCTCAGATGCCCATTGTTGGATTGGGTCCTTGAATCTTAGGGGCCTGATTTTTTTTTAGATCTTTGTATGTTTTAGATAGAAGTCCTTTATCTGAGGGACAGTTGGCTAAGATATTTTCCCAATTCTTGGGCTGTCTTTTTATTCTATTGGAGATTTCTTTGAAATCAAAAACTTTTTAATATAATGAGATCACAGTTGTTGATTCTGGGAAGAATTTCCCATGGAGTTTGATTTTTGTTCATGAACTCTCTGTCTACTCTTCTGTCATCAAGATTTATACCTACTTTGTCTTCCAGCAGATTTAGTATCTCTGTTTTAATATTCAGGTCTTTAACCCATTTTGACTTTAGTTTAGTGCATGGTGAGAACCATGGATCCAGTTTTAGTTTATGGCATATGGAAAGTCAGTTTTTCCAGCAACACTTATTAAAGAGGCTATCTTTCTTCTAGTGTACATGTTTGGCCCCTTTGTCAAAAGTGAGGTGACTCAGTATGTTTGTAGTTGTAACTGTATCTTCTAATCTATTCCACTGGTCTTCAGGTCTGTTTTTATTCCAGCACCGTGCTGATTTTATCACAATAGCTTTGTAATATAATTTCAAATTGGGAATTGTGATGCCTCCTGCCTTACTTTTGTTGCCCAGATTTGCCTTTGCTACTGTAGGTCTCTTTTGGTCCCAGATGAGTTTTAGGGATGATTTCTCTAGCTCTGTGAGGTATGCAAGTGGTGTTTTGATTGGGATTGCATTAAATCTGTATAACAATTTTGGGAGAAAGGCAATTTTCACAATGTTTGTTCTTCCTTTCCATGAACAGGGTATATCTTTATGTTTTCTGAAATCCTTTTCGATTTCCTTTTTCTGAGTAATGTAATTTTCACTGTATAGATATTTTACTTCCCTTGTTAGATTGATTCCTAAGGAGTTCATCTTTTGGGATGCTGTAGGGAAGAGTATGGTTTCCCTTATTTCTTTCTCAGTGAGTTTTTTTTTGTGTACAAGAATGCTATTGATTTTTGAGTGTTGACCTTGTACCCAGCAACCTTACTGAATTTGGATATTACATCTAGAAGTCTTTCAATGGATATTTGGGGGTCTTCTATGTAGAGTATCATATCATCTGCAAATAATGATAATTTTACTTCTTCCTTTCCTATCCTTATTCCTTCTATTTCTCTCTCTTGTCTATTTGCTCTGGCTAATATTTCCAGAACTATATTGAATAGAAGTGGTGATAATGGACATCATTGTCTTGTTCCTGATTTTAGGTTGAAAGTTTTCAGTTTTTCTCCATTTAGTAAGATTCTGGCTGTTGGTTTATGATATATGGCTTCTATCAGGTTGAGGTAGAGACCATCTATTCCGATTTTCTGTAGGGTTTTTGTCATGAATGGGTGTTGGGTTTTGTTGAAAGCTTTTTCTGCATCTATTGAGATGATCATGTGGTTCTTGTCCTTGGCCTTATTGATGCAGTGTATTACATTTATTGATTTGGATACGTTGAACCATCCCTACATTCCTGGGATGAATCCCACTTGATCATGGTGTGTAATCTTCCTGATAACTTATTGTATTCTATTTCCAGTATTTTACTGAAGATTTTTGCATCTATGTTCATTAGGGAGATTGGCCTGTAATATTCTTTTTTGGTTAGGTCTTTCCCTGATTTTGGTATTAGGGTAATGCTTGTTTCTAGGAATAGTTAGGGAGACTTGCTTCCCTTTCAATCTCATTGAAGAGTTTGAGGACTATTGGCATTAAGTCTTCCCTAAATCTCTTGTAGAATTCAGCAGTGAATCCACTAGGACTTGGGCTTCTCCTTGTTGGTAAGATTCTAATTACATTTTCAATTTCATTAGCTAAAATTTTATTGTTCAGCAGTTTTACATGTTCTTGCTTGATTTTTGGTAATTCATAGGTTTCTAGGAATCTGTCGATTTCTTCTGAGTTATCAAATCTATGGGAGGAAAGTTTTCTGAAGTACACATTGATGATCTTCTTTATTTCCACAGGGTTTGTAGTGATTTCACCCTTTTCATTCTTATAGCATGGATTTGAGTTTTTCTTTCCTCTTTTTGATAAGTTGGCTAGGGGTTTATCAATTTTATTGATTCTTTCAAAGAACCAACTCTTCGATTCATTAATTCTTTGTATTGTTTTCTTAGTTTCAAGTACATTAATTTCTCCTCTGATCTTTGTAATTTTCTCCCTTCTTTGGGCTTTGGGCTTGACTTGCTCTTCTTTTTCAAGAAGTTTGAGGTGTAGCATTAGGTTGTTTATGTGTGTTCTTTCCTTTTTTCTGATATGAGAGTTTAGTGCTATAAATTTCCCTCTGAGGACTGCTTTCATTGTGTCCCACAGGTTCCGGTAATTTGTATTTGCATTTTCATTCAATTGTAGACATTGTTTAATTTCTTCTTTAATTTCTTATGTGACCGATTGATTATTTAGGAGAGTGTTATTTACTCACTGGATAGGCTTAAGAGGACAGACAAATCCAGAGAATTTCTCCAATTTTAGAAGCAGTGTTTCCTTAGCTGTAGATTGTATTCTGAATTTTAATTCAAATCCTACTTGTTGAAAGATTTATCTGTAGTACTTATATCTGTGCACCATATATGTCCTAAATCAATTAATAATTGATTATTACAAATAATTTGTTGTTAAAATAATAATAACCACAAACACACAAAATGTCTATGGAAAGTTATATAAATGCATGACCCATTCATTGGATAAATTATTGAGCATTAGGCAAGCCATGCAGGGCCCAGGAAGAGAAAAGTCAGATAGTACCTCCCAAGAATTAGTCATGCTGGGACTGGCAGGAGCCGACCAACAAACCAACTAGCCAGCCTTTCTGGTAAGCCACACAGGCCATGTGGGGCCCAGGAAGAGAAAAGTCAGATAGCAACTCCCATGATCCTATCACCATGCAGGCTGAGAATCACCAACACCCCACACCTCCACCCCAAAGAAACCAGCTGGTTCAGAGGACAGGCTGAGTTGATAGCAAGGAGATACAAAAAGTCATTGAATGCTCATATTGCTTGGTTGACTTTGCAGGCCTGGGGCCACTGGTTTGAGTATCTGTGGAGAAATAACAGTATGGAGTTTAGCAAGTAAGGGGAATTTCCTTCCATTTTGTTTTTGTAATCCAATATTGTTCTCACTATTTTGTTTTGCTCTGATTAAATGTTTTGCTTTATTCAGTATGCTGTTTTGATTGATTTTATTCTGTTTTGTTTTGTTTTGATTTTGCTATATCAGATGGAATGGACAACTATTGTGAAGATAGCAAGATACACTATGGTAGCCATTGTTTTCCTATTATCCTGCTTTGAAATTCTGTACCAATTTCAATGCTTTGTTTTGATTGGATTTATTTTGTTTTGTTTTGCTGGGTTTTATCATCTTTAAAATAAAAATTATTGAGTATTAAAATGATATTGTTTAGAAACTATTTTTAAATATTACATAAAAATGAAATAAAAATATTGTATAACAACAATCAAAGTTGCTATATACATATTTTTTTCTGTATCATCCTCTTTTACATTGTCTAAATTTTTCAAAGAGCAAATCTCAGTTCTATAGCTAACTTGGATATTTTACAAAGAGTCAAAGTTTGCAGATGAGGATGTTGCAAGGATGGTGGTGACCAGCCGAACATTTATGAAGCATTCATCACATGATAGTGGGACTGAGTACTTTTTATTTTTGTTTATGCAGTTCACAGCCCAAACCTATGAACTAGGTGGACATTTTCACCTTCTATATTTTGTTATTATGAAACCAAGCTTCCCAGATAATGGAAACTTTTGTTAAATTCCTAATGTGTTCTACAAGACAGATCCAAGCTCAAGCTCTTATGATTTTCTTAATACTTATGCTGAACCACTACTTCTCCAAACAAGCTCAGTCATTTCAAGACATCCCATGTTTTACTGATGGAAGTCCATAATCTTGACTTCAACCTTCCTTTTCACAGACTACCATACTGATCTTTTGTTTTAATATCACAAATTTAATATAACAGAAATAATAACTAAAACTATAGTAATACGTTTCTGCTAATAGACTATTTTTTAAAGCAATACTAGATTCAAAGCAAAATTGAATAGGTGGTGAGAACTGAATTTTCTCAATATTTTTTATGTTTCTCAACATATTTTTAGGCACATATTATGACCCTGGCACTCTGTTAGGTGCTTAATGTGCTATAGATTATTTTATCTAGACAGTCAGCTTATGGAAGTGTAGTATTAGATTCCTATTTTACATGTAAATATACTGAGGCTCGGAGGCAAAATAATTTGCCCAGAACTGCATCAGGATTTTATAGTTGTTCGATGTGACTGTTGTCCTTTTTTTAAACTATGTTATACTCTTTCAATCAAAAACAAAAGCAAACTAAATAATACTAGATACAAAATTCACCAAAGCTACATTTATTCTTGTAAACAATATTATCCTGCATGTAAAACTCTTTATACCTCAAGTTATATAATATCCCCAGACTTTCTAAACCCTTGAGTCTGGTTGGTAAGACACATATTTTTTTCAGGTAATTGCTCTTCACATAATTTTGTATCTTGCTTTGTGATGGTTCTGAACTATTTTAATGTTTCCTCCCTCTATCTGGAATATTGGAGCACTGGAAATGATAAAGCAAGACTCTGTTTCTCTCCCTCTCTCTCTCTCTCTCTCGCTCTCTTTCTCTGTCTCTCACTCACTCTCAGTCTGTCTCATATCAATGTCTTGCAAAAGACAGTAATTTTCTCAAAGACAGAGATTTTCATCTTAGTAATCTTCACATCCAAATATCTGACTGATCCTTGCAATGCCTAGATATTTGCTGAATGAATGACAGGTAAGAACCACTTGGTTGAAAGGAGAGTCTGAAGAAAGGTTTGTCTGGAGAAGGAAAAGGGAGACAGAAAGAAATTTCTGTCTTACAAAGATGGCAGCCATGTCAGAAGACAGTGAAAGATTATCTGACTTTCTGAAACACCTGAGAGCAGGACTCATGGACCACTAAGTTACCATGGGAGATAACTTGGGCACACGAATCTAAGTTCTCAGAAGATGCTAATGTCTCATAGGTGTGTGTCAGGTCTGAACTGATCTGAGAAATTTCCTTGGAGATGCTAAGACCCAAGGGAGAAAAACAGAGCATTTTATAATTATCACGCAGACCATCCTGCGTCATTGAGAGGCGGCTGACCCAGGAGTGGGAAGGACTGCAGAGGACCTGGAAGAACATACAGAAGAAACAGGAACAAGTGAGTCACTAAAGGTCTTTGGTTTGAGGATAGAATGAGCTAATTCAGTGACCGCTCTGATATCACTTATCTAGCTTACCATATAAAGGGGCATGGATTAGAGTGGTTTCTATGAGGATGGTCAGTCTGTGGTTAGATGAGCTGTTCTGGGGTATTTTCTCGTTCGCTTTGGTTGGGAAGAGATTCCTGGACTTGTTACTGGGCTGTGCTTTGTAGTGTAATGACACAGGATTGTGGCAGAAAGCGAATTAAGTCTCAACCACGCTATGCTACTTAAGAGGCAAGGCTTCCAAAACTTAATAAACCATTTCCAAAAGTCCAATGAAATCAGATAACTTTCTTGGAAAGGAAGCAGGGAACATGTGAAAATATCCAGCATGGAAGGAACCTAAAATGCAAAAATACTTTGTAACTACCAAAGTCACACCACTGGCTGCATAAAAGGTTGCTCAGGACTTCAGGACTCCTAACCCTGAGGTCCTTACTCTTTGTTATCACCACATCACATGCTCACTTACCTTTAAAGCTCACTGCAGGTGTGAAGAGAACAACACGTGGAAGAGAAATATTTCAGCAGAACATCCAAAAGAAAGTAGCATTGGATACTGTAAGTAATGCTAATCTGTACTGACCTTAGGGTTCTAACTGCCCCTCATTTAACAGTGACATAAATGGTCCCTTATCCTACAACGTAAGTATAGTCAGTTCAACTTTTCCCATGAAGAAACTGAAACTTAGTGAGTAATTTGCGCTATCACAGAATTAGTACATCACGCCCTGATGACTGGAAAGCAGATCTGATCCCAGAGCCCCTGCCCTTCTCATCCACCCTCAAGGAAGCAGTGCTGCGCAGCCTCCCATGACCGGGAGTCTCTTTCTCCAGTACAGGCGACTTCCTTCCCTTCCTGCCTCTCTAACACTTGGCAGTTGTGTTTTCCTCCTCTCGGTCCCTCAGCATTTTCACCACCTTTCACTCGGCCCCATTCTCCTTCCGTTACCTCTGCACTGGCTTCCAGCCTCCCCTGCTGCTCAGAGGAACCCCGCTCAGTGTCAGCACAGAGGTCCCTGCCTCATCGCGCCCCGTCCTGCCCCCGTGCGTCTCA
>RJWM01048706.1:0-11439 GCA_004363535.1 Dasyprocta punctata
ACGAGTGTGCCACGAAGCCCAGCTTATAGAACTAATTTTAAAAATTTCATCTGTTTAAGTATATTGTCAGCAATAGAAAAGCATCTTTTATACAAAAGATTCATTTTGTTATCTTTTGCTGTTTACTTTTTGAAGGCTTCGGGTTGGTGAAACTGGATGTGAAAACGAAGTCATGCAGTGGTGTGGTAAGCGTTAACTGATGAATCTGTCAGTTTTCAACCCATAAAAGTCATCGTTGAAACATGCCTACCTGCTTTGCCTTAAGCAGCAGTAGTTTTGTGAATGATTTCCATGTGACCTAATTTGTTTTTCTTTGGGTATGAGTTCTGGTTTCCTTGTGGCCTTTTGCTGTATTACTGTACACACACACAAGGGACATGGGGAAGACACTGGTTACCTGGGACCCTGTTTACTCTGGTAGATTTTAAGGTAGATTACTCTGGTAGATTTTAAGGCAGGGAATGTTACACTTTTTTGTAATTCTTTCTCTTTATGTGTGTCTTATTTCTGGGCATAAAAGTACTCGACTTACTGATTTACAGGGCGCACTAAGCATTTATGCAGTGGCTGTCCTGCATGGACATTTCAGTGTGCATTTTGAGATGTATGAATTTCTGATATGAATAACTTTAAGGTATATTAATATTTTGGTATTTAGGGGTTAGTTCTTAGCAAACTTACTTATTTTTTTGGTGGCACCAGGGAGCGAACTCACAACCTCCTGCCTGCCAGACAGGTGCTTAAGCCATTGAGCCAAACTCCCAGCCCTTTAACAAACTTACATAGTGGATAAAGTAAAAGTTAATTGTGTGATCTTTTTTCTTACTCCTTTTTTTTTTTTTTTTTTTTGCGGCACTGGGAATTGAGCTCACAACTTCATGCCTGCCAGATAGGCGACTAAACCATTGAGCCAAACTCCCAGCTCTAGTTTTTTGGGGCAGGGTCGCACTGTTTAGCTCAGGCTGGCCTTGCACTCGCATTGTAGCCCAAGCCGGCCTCGAACTCACAACGCTCCTCCTACATCAGCCTCCTGAGTGCTGGGATTAAAAGCGTGCACCACCATGCCCGGCTTTTTTCTTACTCTTGAAGAATTTCTGTTTTGAGATTATTTTGGGAATAGGTGTAGTGTTTACATGTATATTAGAATATTGGTTATTTTGATAAATTCTTGCTGTATTGCATATAATTGGGATTTATTCCTTTTTTTTTTTTTTTTTTTTTTTGCGGCACCAGGGATTGAACTCAACCTTGTGCCTGCCTGACAGGCACGTAAGCCGCTGAGCCAAACTCCCGGCCCTGGTTTTTTGAGGCAGGGTTGCACTGTGTTGCTCAGGCCAGCCTTGTGGCCCTGGTTTTTTGAGGCAGGGTTGCACTGTGTTGCTCAGGCCAGCCTTGTGCTCGCATTGTAGCCCAAGCTGGCCTCGAACTCACAACGCTCCTCCTACCTCAGCCTCCTGAGTGCTGGGATTAAAAGGCGCGTGCCACCACGCCCGGCTGATTTATTACATTTAATCCTATCATAGTTTATTCCTTCTTTCCTTTATCTTTCCCTCCTCCCTTCCCTTTTCTCTTCCCTACCCCTTTCCTCCTTTCTTTCTGTTTTTGAGACAGGGTCTGGGTGTGTAATTCTGGCTGGTCTTGAACTCACTATGTAGACCAGGCTGGCATTAAGCTCAACGGTGATCATCCTGTCTCAGCCTCCTGAGTGCTGGAATTACTTGCTATAGCCAGCAAGACTTTTTTTTTTTTTTTTTTTTTTTTTTTTTTTTTTTTTTTTTTTTTTTTTTTTTTTTTTTTTTTTTTTTGCTTTTTTGAGATAGAGTTTCACTGTGCATTTCAGGCTGGCTTTGAACTCACTTTGTAGCCCAGGCTGGCCTCAAATTTGTAACAATCCTCCTGGTTCAGCCTCTTGAGTGCTGGGATTACAGACGTGTGCCACCATGCCCAGCTCAAGGCCTGACTTCTTATCACTTGAGTTGCAGAGATGTTTAGGCTACCCCAAAAGATAAGAGGCACAGAATGTATAGCTGTAGAATGAAGGGGATAAGCTCCACCATTGGTGACATTTGGTCCAATTCTGGTCCCACAGGATCATACTGAATTTGTGTTCTAATCGCTGGTGTCTGTAGGCTAGTTTTTGATCTCTAGGCTGATGCATGGCAGTGGGTGGGGCCTCTAGAGTCACTAATCATGGTAATTCACTATTAAAAGTTGCTCCTCATACACATTCCCTGTTCTGTCTGTTGGAAGAACATGCTTCATATATATGGTATGGATAATGCTTTCCATTTGTGTAGAGTGCGTGAAAATACATAAAGCTTTCAGTGCCAGTTTAGATTAGTGTTCCAGAGGTAGGCCGTTAATACAGTCGAAACAGGCTCCATAAAGGTACGCGTGTTCGTGTTACTACTCCTGTAGTAAATGATGCCCAGAACTAGCTACTGTGACTCTGATTTTATATACACATAAATTTTTTTGTTGTTTTTTTCTGAGACAGGATCTTTGTTGTGTAGTTCAGGCTGGCCTCAAACTCATGTCAATCTTTTTGCCTTAGCCTCCTTGTACTGGGATTATATAGATGGGTGCCAATACTCCCAGGTCAAGTGTTTCTTTCTAACTCATCCCGTTGTGTTTTATTATGGGATTGAACATCAAGCTTTGACTTGAAATTCCTGTTAATGAAAATTTGAGTAGTGCTGTAATTTGAGTAGACTGCATGTATGACCTGTGGATTTGGGTCTGTTTAACTGCAGAGCAATAGTTACACAAGTGTTGTATTTTTAAGTGAATGATGACTGGTCTTTTCCTGTTATTAATATTTGATATTTCCTCACCCTTAGGTAACAAAATTTCTGGTCAAAATTTTTTTCTTTTAAATTATTTCAGATCAGCTATCTTTGGATTTGCTTTTTCCATTTGTCAAAGTATAGAATAGAAATAGTAGAAAAATTGTGAGTCAGAACCCTCAGGGCATTATAATATTTTATCTTGGAAGATTTCAATTGCTTTACTCTGTTTTATTAGGTGAACCCTCTCTCATTCTTTCATTTTTACTTGGTATGCAATTAGAGATTGGCAAATTACTTACATTTGTTATAAACATAAAATTATATAATACATTTCAGATTGATCCCTGTATTAGGTTATTTTTTCTAATATTACATATATATTTATATTATATCTGATAAACCAGCTGTAGAGTAAATCTGTAAATATCTCCCCCTGCTGCTGCTTTTTTTTTTTTTTTAATGAGACTACAAGGGTATGAGACCTGATGAAGACTTTATCTCAGAAAAATAAAATATTGGAATTGTCAGACAGTTTTAAAAATCTTGTTCATGGCATCGATTGCTATTGTGGGATGGTTTTCTCTTTAAGGACTTTCAGGAAAATTTTTGTAATAAACAGTCTGGATTCTGAGGTCAGTGATGAACCATACTGACATGCAGTGTTTTATTCAGTATCACGTAGACTGATGGCAGTGCCAAACACTCATTTTCCCCATGAATTTTAAAATTTCGAGTAAAATTACTTTAGCTGAAGTTTCCTTAAAAGGTGCACAATTTGTTCACTTGATAATTAGCTATAGGGTAACCTGTGATTGACTGGTTGGGAATGTCAGCTATAAATAAGGTGGCAGTCCCTTAAAGGCTAATTTGTCACTTTGGTGTGTGGTTAGGGAATAGCATAGTGTGGAGAGTTTCGAGTGTTGTATCAGGCAATAGATTTTTCCAGCCTTGTGAGAAGGTTCATGACATTATTTATTGTCTCGTTAGGAATTCTCAACATCTGGTTCATCTAACACAGATACTGGTAAAGTTACTGGGACCTTGGAGACCAAATATAAATGGTGTGAGTATGGCCTGACTTTCACAGAAAAGTGGAACACTGATAACACTCTGGGAACAGAAATCGCAATTGAAGATCAGGTATCATTTGAAAAATGCTTTAGTATTAATTTTAGTTTTGTATTTTAGAAAGGGGATCAAGCTAAACATAAAATTTTTTTCCTTCTAAAACAGATTTGTCAAGGTTTGAAACTGACATTTGATACTACCTTCTCACCAAACACGGGGTAAGCATGGACATTTTTATCTACATAGAATGTATTTTTAAATTTTTCAAACTAAATTTTTATTTTTATTTATGTTTTTTGAGACAGAGTTTCACTATATAGTTCAGGCTGGCCTTGAACTCATTTTGTAGCCCAGGCTGACCTCAAACTCTTGGGCGATTTTCCTACTTCAGCCTCCCGAATGCTGGGATTACAGGCATGCACCACCATGCCTGGCTTA
This sequence comes from Dasyprocta punctata, assembly GCA_004363535.1. Classification (NCBI taxonomy): domain Eukaryota; kingdom Metazoa; phylum Chordata; class Mammalia; order Rodentia; family Dasyproctidae; genus Dasyprocta; species Dasyprocta punctata. Next base: position 4,296 of record RJWM01048706.1, read on the forward strand.
AATTTTTATTTGTATCAGTGCATGTGTGGCAATCATGATGATTACATTTATTGTGGGAAGTTAGTCTTTGGACATAGCACATTCAAAAAATTTTTTTTTCATTCCCTGCTGTCTCACCACTCTTTCTCCGATCTCTTGGTTCCCTTCTCTTTGACAAAAGGTCAATCTCCTGGTTTTTTATTATATATATATATATACATATATATATATATATATATATGGGGGGGCAAGGTCTCACTCTAAAATTTATGCTGGCCTTGAACTCTAGCCTAGTCTGGCCTCAAACTTGTGGCAATCCTCCTACCTCAGGCTCGTAAGTGCTGGAATTACAGATGTGTACCACCATGCCCAGCTGTTTTGGGATTCTTATATTAAAAAAAAACAAAACAAAACAGAACGTGATACTTAAGCTTGTATGTCTGATTTATTTCATTTAACATTGTATAATGGCCTCAAGGTATATCCATTTGCTTACAAATGATTTAAGTTTATCCTTTGTGTGTCGAGTAGTACTCCATTATGTATAAATCCCACATTTTCTTTATCTGCTCATCTGTTGATAGACATTAGGCTGTTTCCAAGATTTAGCTATTTATTGTGAGTTGTGTGACTATAAATGTGGGTATGCAGGTATCACTGTACTATGATGTCTTTAACTCTTTTGGAAGGATACCTGGAAGGGCAATAGCTAGGTCAAATGGAATTTCTTTTTCGGGCGGGGTACCAGGAATCAAATTCAGGGTCTCGTGCTTGCCAGGCAGGCACTGTGCTGCTGAGCTGTGTTTGATTTCTTGATGACAGCGTTCCTTCTGGGGTAAGATAGAACCTCAGTGTTGTTTTAATTTGTGTTTCTCTCATGGCCAGAGATGTTGAGCATTTTTCATTATTTATTGGCTTTTTGTACTTTTGGGCAATGCCTATTCACTTCAGATGCCCATTTATTGATTGGGTCTTTCGTTTTGGGGGTCTACTTTTTTAGATTTCTTTATACTAGATATCAGTCTTCTGTCTGAGGAATATCTGGCAAAGTTTTTTTCCATTCTATAGGTTGTCTCTTCACTTTGTTGGTTTACTTTGTGGAAACTGCTGTTGCTTTTTTTTTTAAAGAAAGGAGGACAAATTATTTGTAAGGAAAAGAGCAGATGACAGAAACAAACTGGTGGTGGCACATGCCTGTAATCCCAGCACTTGGGAGGCTGAGGCAGGAGGATTGTTGGGAATTTGAGACCAGCCTGGGCTACAAAGTGAGCTCAAGGCCAGCCTGAACTGTATAGTGAGACCCTGTCTCCAAAAAATAAAAAAGAAAGAAAAAGAAAAAAGAAAGAAACAAGGTGTTCCAGAGAGAGGTCAGGGGGTCTAGAAAAAGATGGATATCCATACAGATGGTCTCGTTTGTTGATCCTTGATGCTATTTTTTATGTAATTGGGGTTTTGTTCACAAAGTGCTTGCCTACGCCTGTCTTCAAGAATTTTACCTATTTTATCTTCTAGCACATTGCTTTGTTTTTTGGGTTTTGTTGTTGGTGTTTTTTTTTGAGACAGGGTCTTGCTATGCAGCTCAGGCTGACCTTGAACTCAACTTTGTAGCCTAAGCTGGTCTCGAACTTGCAGCAATTCTTTGGCCTCAGTCTCCTGAATGCTGAGATTACAGGTGTGAGCCATGCCAGGCACTTTTTGGGTTGTTTAGAGACAGGATCTCTCTGTATAGTTCAGGCTGGCCTTGAACTCACTGTGTAACCCAGGCTGCCTTATACTTGTGGTGATCCTCCTGCCTCAGCCTCTCTAGTGTTGCTATTACAGCTGTGTGCCAGCATGCCCAGGTGGTATTTCTGTTTTAGCATTTAGATCTTTAATCCATTTTGATTTTAGTTTAGGTACATAGTGAGAGATACAGTCTTCTGCATGTGTCTCTACTAAGTTTAAAAGCGTTCCTCTTGTCTGTTTAGGAAAGGAACACATTTATTGTCTGACAGTTTCCTAAACTGTCTTGGCTACTTCTGTTTCTGCTTTTGGAACACCACTTTTGCTATCATTGGCGTGCTTTCAGATAGTTCCCTGTATGCACTGAGGCACTAACTTGGGTAATTAACTTGTTTCTAAGGCGCTTTTGTGACTGATTGTCAGTTCTGCAGAGCAGTCTTCCCATGACAGTGGCAGTTGAGCTACCTCATGTGCCCTTGTCTTTATTCATTAAGCTGTTCTTTAACCCTGAGATTGTGTTGTTTCATGTACTTGCCCATCATACTATCGTTTATTTAAATCTGTGCCATTTATGTAGAAGTTGTCTGTGTAAATATTTCCCACTTGGATCAATGTAAGTCACTTTATTGTCTTTCCAGAAAGAAAAGTGGTAAAATCAAGTCCTCTTACAAGAGGGAATGTATAAACCTTGGCTGTGATGTTGACTTTGATTTTGCTGGGCCTGCAATCCATGGATCCGCTGTCTTCGGTTATGAGGGCTGGCTTGCTGGGTACCAGATGACCTTTGACAGTGCCAAATCAAAGCTGACAAGGAATAACTTTGCAGTGGGCTACAGGACTGGGGATTTCCAGCTACACACTAATGTGTAAGTATTACTCTTGTAGGGTATGGTGATGTGGGCCCTCAGAGGATGGTATTTGATGTTGTCTCCTGTTGACTCTTATTAATTCAGTTTCAATGTAATTGATTTAGGATTTCTCTTAAAATTAAAAAAAAAAAATCCATGGCTCTATCTGTGGTGCCTCTCAGAAGTATATATTAAAAATGCTAGTCTCACTGTGGATACCGAGAGTAAATGTTTATTTCGTGTCAGACTTGACATGCTGTGTACTTTCAGAAGATGCACTAGACAGTGGTAGACTGCTGCCAGTGTATTCGACTTTATTACCTGTGGGGTGCTGATTTGACAGGATTGCCTAACTGAAATGAAGTATTTCTTTTTTTGTTGTTGTTGTTGCTGTTGCTTGGAGATAGGGTCTTGCTGTGTAGCCCAGCCTGGCCTGGAACTCGTGGCAAATGCTCTACTGAGCTGCCTCCCCAGTCCTGGCGGTGGCTTTTCTCTTAAGTGCAGTGCTTCAGCAGCTGCCTGTGCCTTAGAAGTGATGACGTTGTCTATTCTAGATTTACTGATTGAAGGTATCTTACAGCAACGATGGGACAGAATTTGGTGGATCAATATATCAGAAAGTATGTGAAGATCTTGACACTTCAGTAAACCTTGCTTGGACCTCAGGTACCAACAGCACTCGCTTTGGCATTGCAGCTAAATATCAGCTGGATCCCACTGCTTCCATTTCTGTGAGTACTTCTGTGGGCTTAGGATGGGATTTTGGTATTGGGTGAATTGAGTCGTGTTGAAAATTTGAACTGTGATTCACATATTCCGTAATTTCTAGATCAATTGGGTTTAGCATTTGGAATGCTGCTTTTCCTATGTTTCCAATTATAGAAGTTTGATTTTTTTTTCAGGCAAGGCCACACAAGTTCATTTAACCTTAAAAGCTACTGAACTAGGATTTATTAGGACCGTTAGACCCAAGCGTGTCCAAGTGTGGATAGTTGGTATTTTAGGGCCTTGGGCAGTTCTAATTTGTCATTTGTAGTTTAACTGTTACTTTGACTTTGTCTTTTTATGGTTGATGAGTACCTTCAGGTGAAGAAACTGAAGCGGGGCAAGGGAAAGCACTACTGCTGGCAGGGGTGGGGCATGGAGTAGAGCCAGGACTAGACGCTGTGTTTTTATTTCAGTCTCGTGTAGGCTATGAAGCATACTTCCCTATGCCCAGGACTGTCCTCTAAGAGCTATGTGTCCCAAGGATACCTCCTTTCCCCTGCAAAAGAAACAGTTTTATAGTTGGCCATCCTAATCCCACCCTTAGACTCTTTCTTCTGTTTGTCCCTTCAGACACTGTGGGCCGAGTGAGGGGAGGGGAGGGGACAGTGAGGCAGGGGAGAGTGCAGTGGGGCTGGCTTCAGTTTCAGGCGGATCAGCAGCTGTTCTTACACATCAGTTGCTTGCAGGTCAGGGACTGTCTGTACTGTATGTAGTGAGAGTGAAAGAAAGTTAAACCATCCGTGAGTTATGTCTGTTACATAAAGTGCTCTTCATCCTTGAGGGCAGTGCGTGTCGATAGTCTAGGCGCAGTTAGCACTAACCCCATTCTTCTCCTGCACTAGCAAGCTGTTATCAGAGAGAACAAGAAGCATCCAGAATGTGTTTCCCATTGGTAAGGCAGTGGTTTGTGTATTTCTCTCTGCTGTAACAATCAGAACCTCAGGATTCTTGCAGCACATTTCTGTTACAGTGCTGTTCTCCTCAAGTGTGGGTCTGTGGCATCATCACAGGGTTTTTAACCTTTTTTTTAACCCCTCCTTTTACTATTTGGGGGCAATACATAATGAATATATTCATTTGGGGAATCGGTACATATACATATCAAATCTTGATCTTTTTTATTTCCCCTTCCTGCCCATCATAGATTTCATACCGGCCAGCAGAAGCTCTGAGTTATGAGCAGCTCATAGTTTAAATAGAAAATAGCTTGAGACCTGAGTGTCTTTGTGTGTGTGGCTGCAGGAATTGTTTGGAAACAGATGAAGCATTTTCCCCTAAGTAGAGCTGCTGTCTCCCCAGTCCAGCTGCGCGTGTCACACTTGAATGGTTGGCTCCTGTTAAATAATAGGAACTTGTATCCAACTAACCAAGACTCTTACTTTGTTGGGCGGAAGATGGTCATTAGCGGGGTATTTCTTCTTCAGATAAATAACTCACATGATCATTGGTGGCTCAGTGAGCATGACTGTGGCTCTAGTAGTGACCATAAATAATGCATTTGTGGCTTTTTCCCATATGGTTGCATCACCTCTTTCTCTGTGTTGTTTTGATGTTATACATTACAAGAGTGTACTTGTCTAATCCAAGTCTCTTAGGTCACCAGCTGTCTGTCTCTTTTATTCCGTACTCTCCAGAGTGCTGAAGAGCACAGCTGCCTGACGAGGCAGCTAGATCCTGGAGATCAAGGTGCTCCTATTTACAGCTGTTATCCTCTGCTGTGACTTGGTGTTAGTGGTAGTAGAGAATGGAGCTCTAAGGAGCTTCTCCTTACCATATCTTGCTCTCCAGGGTTCCTGCTAGCCCTCGGAGATCTGTGCCTAAATTCAAAAATGTTCAGATTGTCAGGGCCCTCGATTGGTAAATTGTGCCCCAAGGAAAGGAAGCTCCTCTCAGGCGTGGACTGGTTCCATCAGAACTCAGTGGCTTAGTGGCAGGTGTGAGAATGTGAAGTAATGGATCATTTTATCTGATGCTTAAAAGAAAGAATTCTGTTTATTCACATTGTGAATTTAAACTTAACATCCTTCATTTCAAAGGTGGTATGGGTCACCTCTCATGAGCCTGGTGGACTTCATAGCCCCATTTTGGCCTGCCTTTGTGGTTAGACTGGACTCCATGAGGGCTCTTTTTTTTGTTTTTTTGGTACCGAGAATCAGACTTACAACCTCGTGCCTGCCAGGCAGGTGTTTAGGCCACTGAGTTAAATCCCCGGCCCTATTTTTTGAGACAGGGTCTCACTATGCTGTTCAGGCTGACCTTGAACTCGCTTTGTAGCCCAGGCTGGTCTTGAACTCACAACAATCCTCCTGCCTGAGCCTCCCGAGTGCTGGGATTAAAGGTGTGCACCACCACGCCTGGCTACACGGGGGCTCTTTTTATGAGAGTGGATGAGTTCTTGTTCTCTGTGGACAGTTTGGGTCTGTGGACATATCCTTGGGCTTTACTAAAAAATATTTTTTTCTTTTTTTTTTACTGGGGATTAAACGTGGTGCTCTAACTCTGAGCTAAATCCCAATCCCTTTTTTTTTTATTTGAGTCAGGGTCTTGCTAAGTTGGCCAGGCTGGCCTGGAACTTGATACTTCCTTAGCTTCTGAGTAGTCAGGATTACAGGCGTATCCCATGGTGCACAGCTCTCTTCACAGTTTGTATTAATTTCACGGAGAAGAATTGTGTGTAACATCTAGAGTTTCTTTGGCCTCATATACAGTAGTTGAATGCTTTGTAATCGAATGATAGGGAAACATGGTGGAGCTTTGTCTTTCCGTTAAAAAAATTTTCTTATGGTTGTTTCTGAATTTTATTTCAGGCAAAGGTCAACAACTCTAGTTTAATTGGAGTGGGTTACACTCAGACTCTGAGGCCTGGTAAGTAGTCACACAGTGGGATTTTGCTTTTTCTTTCTTTTTTTTTTTCTTTTCTTTTGGTTTTTTTGACACAAGGTTTCACTATGCAATTCAGGCTGGCCTTGAACTCACTTTGTAGCACAGGCCAGCCCTGAACTCGCAGCAATCCTCCTACCTTAGCCTCCCAAGTGCTGAGATTACAGTCCTGCGGCACCATGCCCAGTGGTGGAATTGTTTTGATCTTGACAGTATTTTAAAAGTGAATTTTTCACTTCTTAGCTTCTTTAAATGTATGAAAGAGTTAGTTCTTTCCCTTTCTCCCACCCTCTCTGAGCCATTGGAAAGTCTAGTTTATTCTGATACTTTGTCTGGATCTGTCTCAGAATAAGAATGTTCTGTTTCACCAAAGGAAGTTAGCAGTGACCATTCTCCATTCTGTTTTCTCACTTGTATTGAAAATGCAGAAGTAAATACTCGCAGTAGTTTTTCTTTCTTTAGACTTCACCTGCTTGGGTTGCTTCTGTCTCTACAGTCTTGTTTACTTCACATAATATTTGTTCCTTGCTGTGTTTTTGGAGCAGCACTTCTCAAAGTGACCTGCCGAGTCTGTTTCAGTGCTGATCCTGATCCACTAGGTCTGGGATGCGGAGTTCTGTACTGTAGTGAGCTCCTGAGTTCTCTGGTTCTTTCCTCTGTGTCTGTTTCTGTGTCTCTGTGTCTCTGTCTCTGTCTTATTCTTGTTTGGCTAGCAAGGTTCTAAAGTACTGGGAACACTTTCTCCCTCTAGCAGGAATCCCCCCAATTCCATTTTGACTGTTTTGAAACCTCAAGTCTGAAGAACTACAATGAACGTCTGTGATTTACCACTTTCTCTGTACACTTAACCCTTCTTTTCACATAGACTTAACAGATGTTTTGCAGACATATAGACAGACTCGCCCTAGTTACTTCATTGCTGCAATACCATTTCCACACTGAAGACA
>RJWM01048707.1:0-11447 GCA_004363535.1 Dasyprocta punctata
CGGTAAAAACACACAATTCCTTTGTGTCAGGTACACATAAAAGAATCAAAATTTAAGAAATTATGCATACCTCTGTGTTGTTCCCCAAAAGGATGTAAAGTGACTTACAGAGATACAAAGGTGATAGATAGCAAGGAAACCTGAAAGTGAAGGGGGAAAGAAAGAAAACGGAAAAAGGGAAGCTGAGGAGATGAGGAAACCAGACGGAGCCAGGGGTGGGTACGGAAGTGCACACAGGCCTTGAACTGGAGTCCTCGCCTTTCCGCTCCCGCTAGAGGAGAGGGGCCTGAGAAACCGAAACCCGGCAGCGGGTGGGAGGAAGGGACGGAGCCGTGAGCCATGCTCGGGTGGAAAGAGACCGAGACAGCAGAGGACAGCACGGGGCTGGAGGGGACAGGGTGTGACAGCACGGGTGCTGTGCCCGGGAAGGTTCCAGAAGGAGCCTGCAGCCGCGGTAGGGCGACTCCAGATGGCCGGTCTGGATCTCAGGGACCTGAGGAGACAACACCAAAATGGACAGACTCCTAGCCTGTGTTCCTATGCAGAGATTTTTTTTTTATGGAATCTTTTACACATGTTCTCTCATTACTTGATTTTTCATATGAATTAGGTAACGCTACAAAATATTCACACTGCTGTATTTGTAGAGGAGCTTCCCAGCCTCAAGCATGTGTGGATCTTAAAATACACTTCTTGTAGTAGGTTGGAAAAGGCCTTATCTTGTGGTCAGAACTTCGATTTAAAATCCAAGGGCCGCGAGTTTGGCTCAGTGGCTTAAGCGCCTGCCCTGGCAGGCGCAAGGCTGTGACTTCAATCCCCGGTGCCGCAAAAAAAAATAAAAAATAAAAAAATAAAATCCAGCTGTTCAACAAATATGTGAGTATGAGTAGCCTTAATGTAAATGGAAAGATACAACTTGTATGTGTCATGCTCAGGGTATGCTTAATAAGTGGTGGTTAATATTACTGAAAATAGCTTCTAACATTCCCACTGGAGTTGGCTTTTTGTATCCACAGACACCACATATGTGATTGGATCAATTGCAGATCAAAGGCATTGAAGAATTCGTGTCTGTAGGAAACACAAACACTTTTTCCTTGTCGTTATTGTCTAAACAATTCAGTACACAAACTGTTTACGCAGTGAGGACATTGTAGTTGATGCTAAAAGTCATCTCGAGGTGATTATAGTATACAAGAGGATGTGTGCAAGCTACATGCAAACTCTGCACCATTTTATATAAGGGACCAGCTCTCCAGTTCCCTGTGGATACCCAGAGACAACTACAGACTGCTTCTTTGCCTTGAGCCCTAAGTCTGGGTCCCATGGACCCATTCCTTGCTTTTCTACCGTATATTTGTACTTTAGCATTATAGTAGCTGGCAGGGAATCTCAGTATCTTTCCTCGAGGGATACAGAAAGAAATCTACGTGTTTACTCGCTTGGTATGGCAAACGGGACGGAGTGTGCATGTGTGCAAAAGTGTCAAAATGGGATTTGGACAACATTTATGTGCCGACTGGTTTTGTGTATGTTTTCCTGAGCATCTCAGAGGGCCCGGTAGACCCACACCACTCCAGAATGTTGAAAAAAACTTTTATTTTGATTTTTCTGGTAGAAGTAGCTCAGTCCAGTACAATGGCACATGAAAAACCAGATTTGCACATTTTGGAGGAGGTCAAAAATGAGTCATCGGATTACTCATGCATGGGTGATGAAAATGATCTATTATAGTAAAATACACACTTTCATAACAGAAGCGTAGTGTGAGTGGGTGATGAAGACTTTGACCTTGGCCGCGTGAGTCAAAGATCCTGTGATCATGAAAGGGAGCAAGAATTGACTGACACAGACACAGGGGGTGCAGGCCTGATACAGATGAGGAAGAAAACAGCGATGTGAGTACATATTTGACAAGTTAAAATGTTGTGAAATGGCCATGCAACCAAATGAAATGATCCAATGTTAAAGCTAGGTCTGAAAATATAGTGAGATTCTTGATGGGTGAAAGGTATTGGACAGAATGCCAGCACTGCCATTAAATGTTGGAAATTTTAACAGACAAAATGCTACAAGATGCTGTAAAATACCCAAATGCTGAAATGCAAGTAAAACATTCTGTATGCACCAATAGCCACATTAAAAAATGTACTTATTATGACACCTGACTAGCTAAACTGAAAGCATTCATAGGTCTGCTGTATTTCGCAGAGATTCTTCATGGTGATTGCAGGAATGTAAAAGACTTATGAGAAAGTGATGGGTCAAAACATGGCATAAAAATGTATCCCCTGATAGATGCAAAGACTTATTAAACTTTAAGGTTAGGGATTTGCCCTGGAACTCAGCCATCAGGTCCTTATTTGTATAGTAATACACTGGATGATGTTGCAAACAGACTTGTTGCTTCCGTCTCCAAAACTAATGGGAATGTGACATTCAACAGTTGGTTTATCCGTTTCCAATTGATGTTACATTTGGTAACAGGACACAAATTGACCAGCACAGGAGCTGTATGCAGGAACAAAGCAGAAATTCCAAATGAAATGTTGCAATTTCAAAACAGAGAATTGTATAGTACAATCTTTGAATTTCAGAAAAATGTAACATTGGCCTTGTATATGGCAAAGAAAAGCAAACTGAGACTGCTGATGTCAGCATCTCACTATGACGGAAATGTTGATAGGAAACCTTTGACAAAACAGAAGCCTTTCAACAACAAAACCGAATGTGGTACAGATGTTGTTGATGAGTTATGCAGCAACTATAATGTCACTTGGAACACAAAGTATTGGCCAATGGTTGTGTTTTTACTGGATCCCAAACACATGTGGCGTAAATAGTTTGATAGTTTGATAGTTTACAAAGAAAATAACAAGTGCGAAATATCACAGAGAGGTTTTCTTAGTGGATTGGGACTGGAACTTCCTCTTAGTTTGTTAGCTTGCGTGCCAATCATTTACTGTTTCATTGTGGTATGTTTAAATGTGATTTGGTTTTTATTTTTCTTTCAGATGTGTTCCTTTAATCTGAAGATGGTTTCCTTCTTCCATTCAGGAAAGCTCCAACATCAATACTGTTTACTGAACCCAGGGCCTTCACACTGAGCTTTTCTCCCGGTCTTCCTTTTTATTTTGAGACGAGGTCTTGCAAAGTCACTAAGTTGCCCAGGCTGACCTTCAAATGGTGACCCTCCTGCTTCAGCCTCCCATGGTGCTGGGATTACAGGCGTGTACCACCACACCTGGCTATACTACATGTATTTTGGGATTTCTCATTCTATTCTTCATATATCTTAGCTGCTTTTTGCTACTTTCATCCATATGCTACACAATATTTTCAGATTTATATTTCACTTCAACAATTTACTTTGTAGTTGGGCCTTGCATACTGTTTTCTCACCCAATTTTTTTTTTTTTTGAGACAGGGTTTCATTTTGCAGTTCAGGGTGGCCTTGAACTCATTTTGTAGCCCAGGCTGGCCTCAAACTCACAGCAATCCTCCTGCCTCAGCCTCTCAAATGCTTGGATTACAGGAATGTACCACCACACCTGGCTCACTTAATGTATTTTTAATTTAAGAAACTGTATTTTTTATTTTCACAGTTTATATATGGCTTCCCTTCAAAGGCACATATCTTTCTTAATTCCTTTGACTATTTTAAACATGTTTAGTCTTTAGTGGGTTCTCACACCTCTAGCTTTGGGGTGTGTGGGTTCTCAAATTCAGGGTTCCTGTGACCGACCCTTTTTCTGTGAGGTTTGCAACTGCTTCTTTTGGATTTATCTTCAGGGAAGATACCAGGGTATTTATTGCTGGGGTCTGGGCTTCCTTCTAGAGATTCTTTCTGGGTTCTTGTTCTCCTAAACAGAGAATTGGACCAGACAAGGGCCAAAGGTCGTGTGGTTCTGCATTTACTAACAGGAGGAAGAAGTGGGCCGTGCAGAGCACGAGCAGCCGCTGAACGAGCTCAGTGGCCGAGGCTCCCGCCTCTGTCTTTTGTGTTCCCACTCCTCAGGCCAACGTCAGGCCTAGGCCGTCCTATCGAAACCCTGCTCCATCTGATCCACAAATGACGAAAACACTTTCTGACTGTCCCAGGTGCAGGGCTTGGGCACTGCTCTGTGCTTATGCCCTGGCATTCTGTGACGGACAGGCCACACCCACCAGCCCAGCCCGCTGACCACACCCTAATCTCCTGCCTCAGGGGTACCATGTATCCTGGGCTTCTCAACTCTCTGAGGCTGTCACGATAGAAAGCCATGGATGGGTGGCATCAGCAATGATGCTTTTCTTTCTCCTGGCTCTGGAGGCCAGCGAGCTGAGATCAAGGTTTGGTTTCTCCGGAGGTTGCTCCTTGGCCGGCAGACAGTGCTCCTCTCTCTCCGTGTCCTCACACAGTCTGTCCTGTGTGCACACATCCTGGGGCACTTCCTTCTCTTACGGGTACCAGTCACTATGACTTCATCAACCTGGGTTATGTCCCGGAAGGCCCTGTCTCTAAGTAGAGTCCCGTGGGACCAGGGCTTGACCAGGGGGCCCTGGGAGTGGGGCCACAAGTCAGTGCATAAGCAGAGTAAAGTGGTTGCTAGAAGCCAGCTCTGCCTGTGTTCCACTGTCTTTCCAGGGCCCACACCCACCCCAGAAGGTTTATATTAATTTCTGAGCTTGGGGCATCGGTCAAGTGCCCACATTGTAAGTTCGTACCTCTCACTTCTGGTTTCCTTTATCAGGGGACTCCTTTCCCTGGGAGTTGGAGCAGACCTGTTTCTTCTCCAGGTGAACAGGAAGAGCTTTTCAACCCACTGAGTCAGGAAAGAGGTGGCAATGGAGATGTCCCTGCGTGTGGCCCCAGGGACACACTCCTGTCTCCCAGCCAGCAGGGCCTTCATCGGGGCAGGGGCCCCAGGCCGCGCTGCTTCTGCTTTTGTGTGTGTGTGTGTTGCTAGGGATTGAGCCCTGAGCCTTTGCACTGAGCTACGTCCCCGGTCCTTTTTTATTTTGAGACAGCGTCTCACTAAGTCACTCAGGTTGGGTTTGAACTGGAGATCCTCTTGCCTCATACTGGCTCCACTTCCACTTCTGGGCCTCTTGGGTAAGCTTGTGAATGGTCTACACATTTACATTCGTTTTCAGGGAGCTGTATTGTTCCTCAAATGTTTATGTGTAGAGAGAGATGGTGGGAGGAGGGCAATGAGTTTCCATCCTTCACATCAACTCGGTCCACTCTGTTGACCAAAACCCCAGCCTGTTCTCTACCTGTCCCCCGAGAGGGTCACAAGCAGTCACCACAAGCAGTCACCAATGCCAAGCTCAAGTCTCTCACTATAGGTGGGACATCCCCAATCTGAAAATCAAAACCTAAAATCCAAGAATTTAAAATAAAAAAATTTATTTGTAGTACTGAGGATTGTTATAGTTTGTGTCTAGCTGTCCCCTCTGCAAAAAAACTTCATTCAGTCTTAAGATTTTTCGGAGGTGGCTGAATGTAGGATGTGTGACGCTGGAATTAAGGGTGTGTGATTAGTGATCATTCCACTGATTGGTTTGGTATCACCCTAACCCCAGCTGTCTGGATAAGATATAAAGGGCAGAAAGATGCTGTTAAACCCTCTTGCTGCTTTTGCTGTCTTCTGCCTACATGAACAGCTGCCCCAGTGCCACGCCACCCTGCCTTGGAGCCAGCTGATTATGGACTGAAACCTCCACACACTGTGAGCTAAATCAACCTTTCCCTCCTTTAGTTTTGGGTGCTGGGCATTTGTCTTAGCAACAAGAGAAAAGTAACTAATGCAAGGATGAAACCCAGGTCTCACGCAAGTGCTTTGCCTTGAGCTACACTCCAGCCCTCAAACCCAAAACTTTCTGAGTGCAGAACCAACACCAAGATTAGAAAAGCCCACACCTGACTTCCTGTCAGAGGCCCCAGGCAAAATGCACGCGCACGGAGAGTGTAAAATTCTGTCCCTGGTGGGCAGAGAAGGTTCATACGAAACATCAGTGAATTTCATGTGTAAACTTGGGTCCTATCCCCAGAATATGTCATTATGTGTATGCACACAACCCAAAGTCTGATAAAGTCCAAAATCTAAAACACATCTGTCCTTTGGCGTTTTGGATAAGAGTTGCTCAACCTGTATTTTCTGGTTCCCTAACTGAGAGAGACTTTTAGAGCTTAGCTTATCTGCTAGAAACTCTTGGCAGATGGATGGTCAAATGGTTCATAGCTGTAATTTTACCTTCTACCTCTCCTCCTCCTGGGGAAGGGGTGTCAGGTTCTTTCCTCCCCTTCCCTCCCTCAGAGAATGGGTCTTTTATTCCTCATTTCAATATCTTAAAACTGCAAACTGAGTGAAAAGAATTGCTACTAAGGGAAAAGGATTTTCTTTCCTAAATGGCCACGACAACGCGGCTGGTCGTGTTTCTGGGGTTGGGTGTGGAGACAGCCCAGCCTGGACGTCCTGCCCGAGATGTTTTGTAGGTCAGAGGAGGCCTGGGATGCTTAGGAGAAGCCTGGCTTTGATGAAGACAGTCACTGCTGACGTGTCCTCCAGATGCTCCACCAGGTTCCCAGGGAGCTCCGTGTGACAGCGATGACACAGCAGCCCCGGGTGACCCGCAGCATAGATCCCATACCATAGAGGCAGAGGTAACCATGATTACAAAAAAGGAAACGATGCCCAGAGCCAGGAATTTCTCAGCTCTGTTTTCAGCAGCACAGGTAGAATTGTGCTCTAAGAAATCTGAGGCCCAGCGATTCAAAGGTCTGCTGCTGCCGTCAACATTTGGGGTCTCTGAAAAAAATGGCAGCTTTGTCCTGTAAATCACGCAAACTGACAAAGTTTCACTTGGAGACTAGGAAAGATGCTATTGTTTTGTGGCTTAGTGTAACAAGCATCCTTACCTCTGGGTGAAAAGCTTTAGATAACAACCTCCCAGAAGAGATGGCAGTCCTGCCGGTGAGCCTCAGGGAGCCATGAACCGCCCTTTTACCACACCCTGAGTGCTTTTGTTGCATTCTGAGGTCAGCTCTTCCCATCAAGAATGGAGATAATAAGCCAGGCATGGCGGTGTGTGCCTGTAGTCCCAGCACTTGGGAGGCTGAGGCAGGAAGATTCTTGTGAGTTTGAGCCTGGGTTACAAAGTGAGCTCAAGGCCAATGTGAACTGCATCACCAGACTCTGTCTCAAAAAGACCAGGAAAAAAAAAAGAATGGCGATAATGACTGTTCCCCAGTGTGCTGGATCTCTCTATCGACCTGGGCTTTCACCATGCTGCTGCAGGAGGAGGGAAGGGTCAATGACTGCTGCTGACGAGTAGGATCGATTGGGAAAGTTCTGGCTCTGTCCCAGTGTCCTGTGCCACCTGCACCTACCCTTGTCTTTGACAGAAACTACCTGGGTCTGGTCACAAGACTTGGTACGCATGTACGGAAATGCTGCATAGGCTGGTACAATAATTACATGTCCATTCAAAATATGTGTTGAATTTTAAAGTCCAAAAATAGTCTGACCAGAAAATGAGCCAGCTACGCTCCAATCCAAAGAGCTAATGTTCAGAGCTCTGACGGTCAACAGGAAGTGTGGAAGCAGCATCGCAGACCCCACGGCAGTGCAGTAGCAGCTTTGGGGTTCGGGGTCTTGGACACGCATCTGGGATTCTAGAACCTTGGGCTGTAACTAGATGATCACACCTGGCTTATTAGATGCTGGTGGTTATACTTTTTTAAAGACAGCATTTTGACAGCTCTGGAAGGCCGTGCTGCCCTGCACCCCGTGAGGCTGGGGTAGGGGAGGCCACAGAAGCCGGTGCTGGCTGGTGAGATGCATCTGCACACGCGTGTGGGATTTTTGGGTCCCCTTCTGAAGAGCAAGGCCGCGTGGGTGATCAGTCTGGAAGCGCTTGTTGGTCTTTGACCCAAAGTCCCCATTCCTGGCCCTTCTATCCATGCACGCCTGCTCTGTGGTCAGCAGGATCGATGGAAAAGATGCTCAGACTAAGCAGGACAAAGAGGACAGCGAGGGACAGGGGTGGTGTCCCCAGGCAGGGGGGTGGCTGGTGTTGGATGAACACAGTGAGTAAGGGGTTCACCTTCACGCTGTTAGGGAGAGACCGCGGGTCTTCTTTTCTTCTTTGTTGATGGTCCTCCACTTTTTGTATCTTTTTTTCAACCAGTTCTGTTTTGTTTTTAAATTTCTCTATGATATGAGACAGTGTGTAGAGGAACATGTGTGATGCCGGTGACCGAGGTGCGGTTCTGTTCCCGGATGTCCCAGGCTGGGTTTTCTGGAACAGACCAGGGTCTCAGTAGCTGGGCCTGGGGGCTGGGTGTTTGGTGCAGATCGATGGATGCTCGGGGAGGGGGTGAAGGCAGCGGGCTGCTCCCTGGGAGAGGCCAACTGCGCCGCAGACACAGTGCCAAGCCTGCGGGAGTCCCAGAGTCCAGGGGCTGCCGAGGGACAGCGTGGGCCTGCAGGACCCCGCCTCTGTTCCCCGCCTGCACCGCACCTGGAGCAGATGCCCTGGCCGGCTGTGCTGCGGCTTGTGACACAGTGACCGGCAGAGTCAAGGTACTTAAGAGCCAGAGAGTCGGGGGGAGTCAATGAACAAAGGACCAACACCATGACTGGGCATGTACCTCTACTTAGTGCTATGTGTATATGTGATGGACTTGATAAAAAATTCACAAAATAGGCAGTGCGTGAAAGAAAACTGTTCAACCTCATTTGAAATTATAAAAATCAAATTTATAAAACACTGAGATACCTTTTCTATTAGTGTAATCAAAGAGGAAAAAGCCAGGCTTGGTGATGCAGGCACACCTGTAACCCCAGCACTCTGGGAGGCTGAGGCAGAGGATTTCAAGTCTGAAACTATCCTGGACAACTCAGTGAGACCCTGTCTCACACACACACACACACACACACACAGTCAAAGGCTGGGAGTATAGGTCAGTGCAAAGGTCCTGGGGGGTCAATCCCTAGTATTGAAGGAAAAATAAAGAAAGAAGAGCAAAATAGTAGAGCACAATGAGAGTGAGGAATGGAGAAATGACTCAGGCCACTACTGGCAGGAGTGCAAATTGGCGTAACACTTCAGGAAGGCAGTCTTGCAGCACACACAAAAAGCCCGTTAGTACATGTGTCCAGGAAGCCAGCTCTGTCAGCTACCTACAGCTGTGTAACAAGTTGCCCAAAACTCAGCCTCTTTGGACAGTGAAATGTGTTATTTCCAGCTATTGTGGAGTTTGAGGGCTGCCAGCTGGGGGGTTCTGGCTCAGTGTCTCAGCAATGCGGTCATCAGCCAGGGGTCAGGTCATCCGCAGACTCCACAGAGGCAGGGGCAGCTGTTTTTAAATACAAAACAGATGATAATGAAATATACTTTCTTAACTTTTGACATCACCGAGTATTTCTGTGCTACCATCGATATTTTAAAGCACTAAAATGATTCTAAAAGTAATCAGATTAGAAGTTGCTCTTGGTAGAGATGAGCTAAAACTGATTTAAATCTAAAATGATTATTCATATGTGGTTTTATAGAGTTATCTTCAATTTGGCACAAATCTTTGTGGGCACAGGAGGTATCTAAGATACAAATCCCTTGCAAGAAAGAAAGAAAGAAAGAAAGAAAGAAAGAAAGAAAGAAAGAAAGAAAAGGAAAGAAGGAAGGAAGAAAGAAAGAAAGAAAAAGCAAGCAAGCAAGTGAGGCAGAGAAGCACAGTCCTCGTGTGGTTGCTGGAATTAGACGCGTGGGTCTGTGATGAGCGGGGTGGGAGGAGACCGAGAAGATTTCTTAGCGGAGATGACACTGCTTGGGGTTCTGGCTCCCGGTTAGGCTCCTGATTTTCCTCCGGTTTCAGGACAGATCTAGGAGGATTGAGATCAGGCTTTGGGACTTTCGATCTGTCATTGACCTCTACCTTGTGTGCGAAAAGTTGCTGGTGAACTTTAAAACTGTCTCTGCTATGCTTCTCAAAGCCTGAAACCTTCTTTTCCAGATTTGTGTTTTCCTAAATAGGGCAGATATGCAAAGATGGAACGAAGAGGAAACACCAAAAATAGCTCCCCCAATTAGTGGTGGCCCTGTACATCTGGGAGGACAGAAATAGTCTCAGACGGTCCAGCGCATCACCTCGGGGTGTGAGAATTCCCTGAGCCCAGGGCTCGTGGAAACAGCCAGAAGGGACCCGACGGCTGGGGAGCAACTGCTGACGGTGACACTGGGCATGGGGGCCGGGAAGGAGGCTCTGCCCCTCAACTCTTCCTGACCCCAGCCCCGAGGAGCTGGTTCTGCACACCTCCACGTCTGCTCTTCTGCACCAAGGGCTCCTTCCGGGCAGCAGGCTCTGCAGTGTGTAGGGAGGGGCCACCTGTGCGCTGGGGCCTGAGGGGCAGGAGGGACGGCCACTGTCGGGCTACCAGGCAGGTCACTCTGGGCTCTGGCCCAGCCACCAGCTGGTCACCTTCCCTGGGACAGCTGGGCAGTTCCTTGGCTCATTTGGGCACAGGTGCCTGGTGCCAGTGCTGCCTCCTGTGGTGGGGAGGGAGGGCAGTGACAGCTCTTGGGGACACCAGAGCTGTCCCCGTCTGGCCTGAGGGGCAGCTCCTCAACTCTGGGCCCATGTTCTTTTAGTCACTGACTGGCTTCCACGACCTTTTGCACTCTCACAGACCCCCGCCCTGTGCGGACAGTATCACAAGCGTCCTAAGCTGGTCCACCCTGGCCAGTGGCCAGAACCTCACCAGGGCCACCTGTCTGACTGGCCCGTGTCCCTCCCGTGCCTGCGCAGCACCAGGAGCTTCTGTCCGCACCTGGTGTTCCTTTCCTTTCCGGCCATCCGTCACCTCTAAGCTCCCACCCACACACACCCTTCCTATTTGGGGTGCCCCGGATCCCACGCCCTGACAGCCTCTTGCCCCAGACTCCTTGGTCTCTCCAAGGAGAGACCTGCCGACAGCCCGGGGTCAGACACTCCTGGCCCACCCAGGACGCGGATGTGCACAGGTGCAGAGGGCCGCCATGGAGGACCAGCCTCCCGCTCCTTCTCCGGCAGCGGGATCACACGTGGGTTTGAGAATCAGTCAGCCAGGGACACGATTTTCTTGCTGCTGCTCCTCAGCCCGCCCAAGGACGAGCCGACCGCCCCCTGCTCCCTGACAGCTGGCCCTGTGTTGGCCCTGCAGCCCTCTTGGTGAGGAGTCTGTGCTGCCTTTGCTCTTTGGCAGCGTCCGATTGCCCGCCCTCCAGGAGAGTACGCGTGTGTATCGAGTGACAGCTCTCTGAGTCTCTGGACTCGGGGTCCTCAGACCCCACCTTGGCAAACAGGGACGCAGAACTAACAGCTGCCGGTCCTTTCATAGCTGTGACGGGTGAGTGCCCCCCGCCATGTGCGGCGCCCCCGGCAGGGCGTGACTCTGGGGGATGCTGTTCCCCGTGGAGGAGCC
>RJWM01048708.1:0-11386 GCA_004363535.1 Dasyprocta punctata
CTGACTTGTTCATTTTACATATTCATTCATGTTAGTGTAAATGGTAGAACTACATTTTCTTCAATGGCTGAACAATATCAAACTGTACTGCCCAGAGGCCAGGTACTCTGGGAGGTACAGTGCATTTCCAAGCAAGAGACCAAAGAATGTACCTAGAAATAGTCTTTGTGAAAGATAAGGCTTATTACAGTTAACTGATGCTCACAGGTAAACAAAGGGTTAATTGCAACTCTAGCAGGGAGTGTCCACAGAAAGCAAGTGTGATTCATTTATAGTTTGTTTTGGTGTCCCCCCAAGCCTCATGCAGTCATGGTGAGGGCTGACTCTAGTGTTTGCGATTAGTTCATTGTCTAGTGTTGAATTTGGAGGTGTAAGTGCTGCACCCGCCCAGGAGAAGGTAGCTGGCATACTATTTAAGAAAGGGAAAGAGGTGCACTTTCCCTTTTTTTGCCCTTTTGCTCTTGTTGCTTGTGGCTGCCATGAATGGCTGCCCCTCAGCCATGCCACCTGTCCCCACTTGAGTATGAACTGAAATCTCCAAAAACTGTAAGCTATATATATATCTTCCCTTTCCTAATTTTGGGCATCAGGTATTTTGTCTCAATAGCAAGAGAAAAATAACCATGACAGGTTCCAACATTACTTCCTGGCAAAATCTCACAGCAAAGGATAAAGGTCAATAGCACCACCTGGTCAAAATTCCATAGAAGGATTGAGTTGAACAGATTTTCCTTTTCCTACAGGAGAGGAGTACAATTCGAGGGTCCCACAGGGGCAAACTTTCATGGGAGGAGCATACATGTCAACACTTTGACCAGACCAAATCCATGAGAGACACAGACCAGTCAACAGGCTTTGTGGCACAGCTGGCAGAAGGTTGGACAGATTGCCAAGCAACAGCTCCACTGTAGGTCACTATAGGGAAAAGTTTTGTAGATTACACTGCATCACAGTGACATTATTAGTTCTTTTTTTCAAATATATTTTGCAGTCATTACATGAAATGTTCCATTGTTTGCTGGCTGCTTTTGTGCATAGTCTCTTTTACTTGTAATATTTCTTTGTTGATTTTCTGTTCATTGGTGAAAGTGGAATATCGAAGTGCTTACCCATTGTTATTTTGGAATCTGTCTTTATCCTTTATCTCTAATAATTTTTTCTGTCTTATTTGTTTGGAGGGTTTTTTGGCAAGAAGACAAATATGTCTGCATTTCTTCACCTTGGCTAGAATTAACATTCCAAGTTTAATGATGATTGAACACTTAGAAATGTATTTATGAATAATAGTTGATCTTATATCACTTTCCAAAAAATGCGTTGTTTTATTAGGAAAATAGATAAATTTTCTAGACATAAGGTAAAATTACAAATCTTAAACTCAAAATCAGTATCATACTTAATAGAAAATTCCTGAATTCCTAAATTCCTTTTCTCTTTGTGCCACACTTATTTTCAAAGCAGAGTATCCTAACATTTATGCAGGTAATTATATCCAAACTGAAAAACACAAGACATAAAATAGAATCTGTATGTTCATAATGCCTCCCACCATCCTGATGACAACTAGAATTGAGGGAAAGGCAGAAGATTGCTCTGCATGAGCTGAGGTCATGGATGTCATCCTGAATGTCTTCAGTGCTCCAGTTTCTCCCAATCTGGCTACTCTGTTGTCTCCTGCTTCAGCATTCACAACATCTGCTTTATAAAAAATCTGCACTTCCTATTATTTCCTGTTAGATAAGAGCATTTAAAATAGTTTGGGTAAATATTCACTGGAAGTAGAAAAAAAGATAAAACCTGGGCTATGCAAATATGAGTAACCTCCAATCTGTTAAAAAATGTACGGTTCAGACTTGTGGAATAGACATGGAATGTATTCATTATTCTCTCCTCAATCCCTTAGAAAATATCCAAAGGCAAGAATAATCACCAAAAAACTCAAAATAACTGAAAGTGACTAAGGATTGGACATACCTAAACATAAATTCCTTCAATAACAAATCTCCAAAGGGGACTTTCAGGAAATGCCACCAGAATCTACAGAAGGTCAGCCTTGAAACTTGCTTTTCAAAGACAGACATGTGCAAAAGATGCTTTCCCTCTAAATGAAGACATTTTCCACCATAAACTCAAAAACCCTGTACATGGAACAATAAAGCACCCTCTGCAAAGGAAAAGATGACTTACGGGGAGGCATGATGACTGTTGAGGGCTGCACAAAAGAATTCTAAATCTTCATGGTAAACACCAAGAATGAGAATAGCTGGCTCTAAAGGAACCTCTAGTCTTAGTTTTTTGAGGAGTTTCCACACTGATTTCCACAATGGTTGTACCAGTATACACTTCCATCAACAATGGAAAAGGGTTCCTTTTTCCCCACAGCCCCAACAGCATTTGCTATTGGCTGATTTTTTAAAATTAGCCATCTTTTCTGGAGTGTGATGATATCTCAGTGTTGTCTTAATTTGCATTTCTTAAATGACTAATGAAGTTGAACATTTTTTCATATGTTTACTTGCCATTTGTAATTCTTCATCTGAGAAATATGTATTCATTCTGGATGTCCATTTTTGCTTTGGGTCTTTAAAAATGGGGGCCTGTTTTTTTTTCAGTTCTTTGCAATTCTAGATAAGTTCTTTATTTGAGGGACATTGGGCAAAAATCTTTTCCCAATCCATGAATTTTCTTTTCAATCTGTTTGTGATTTTTTTTGATGTGCAAAAGCTGTTTAATAAGATGAGATCCCAGTTGTTGATTCTTTGAAGTGCTTCCCGTGCAGTTTGGTATTTTGTTCATGAATTACTTGCTTACCCCTATGTCCTCGAGATTTCTACCTGCTATGTTTTCCAGTAGATTTAGTGTTTCTATCTTAACATTTATCCATTTTGACTTTATTTTAGTGCATGATGATAGGCATGGATTTAGTTTAAATCTTCAGCAGTTAGAAAGCCAGTTTTTCCAGCACCACTGCCACAATGCTACATGTGCACCCATGTTTATAACAGTCAAAATTCATGCAATAAGAAACAAAAAGGGTGAAATCATTACAGATCTTGTGGAAATTCAGAAGACCATAAATACACACTTTGAAAATCTATGCTTTCATAGGATGGAGAACACAGAAAACTGGACACATTACTGGAAACACAAGAATTACCAAAACTGGGTCAAGAAGATATAAAAATCCTGTATAACACAATATTGCTAATGAAATTGAAAGTGTAATTAAAAACTTACAAAGACAAGCCTAGTTCCTGATGAATTTGCACCTGAATTCTACAAGAAATTTAGACAAAATTTAACACCAATACTTCTCAAACTCTTTAATGAATTGAAAGGGAAGCAGTTCTCCTTAACTTATTCCTGAAGGTGAGCGTTACCCTGATACCAAAACCAGTGAAAGACCCAACCGAAAAAGAGAATTATAGTTCAATCTCCCTAATGAACACAAATGCTAAAATTCCCAATAAAGTACTGACAAATAGAGTGCAATAAATTATAAAGATGACTATACACCATGACCAAGTGTGATTCATCTCAGGAATGCAGGGTTCAACATATGCAAACCAATTAATGTACACCATATCAACAGAGTGAAAGACAAAAATCACATGATCATCTCAATAGCTTTAGAAAAAGCTTTTGATAAAGTCCAACCCTCATTGTTGGTAAAAACCCTAGACAAAATCGGAATAGATGGTCTTTACCTCAACCTGATGAAAGCCATCTATGACAAACCAATAGCCAACATCATACAAAATGGTCAAAAACTGAAAGCTTTAATTCCAAAATCAGGAGCAAGACAATGTTGGTTACTACTGCCATTCCTATTCAACATAGTTCTGGAAACATTAGCCAGAGCAATTAGGCAAGAGAGAGAAATAAAAGAAATATAGAAAAGGAAGAAGTTAAATTATCATGATTCACAGATGACATGATACTCTACATGCAAAACTCCAAAAACTCCACCAACAGACTTCTGAACTTAATAAGCAAATTCAGCAGTGTAGCTGGATAAAAAGTCAATACTTAAAAGTCAGTAGAAACCCTTTACACAAACAAACTTACTGAGAGAGAAATTAGTGAAACCACACCATTCACAATAAAATAAAAAATGAAATACTTAGAAATCAATCATAAAAGAAAGTAAAAGATTTATGCTTTGAAAATTATATTATTATGAAAAAAATCTGTTGAAGAGGAATTCCGAAAATGTAAAGATATCCCTTGCTCATGGATAGGAAGAACCAACATAGTGAAAATGGCCATACTCCCAAAACTGTTATACAGATTTAATGCAATCCCAATCAAAATACCATTAGCATATCTCACACATCTAGAGAAAACACTCCTAAAATTAACATGGTACCATAAGAGAACTAGAAAAGCAATGGCAATCCTAGGTAACAAAGCAAGGAAGGATTCATCACAATCTCAGACCTGAAATTATACTACAAAGTGCTATAATAAAATCAGCATGGTACTGGCAAAATAATAGACTTGAGGATCAATGGAACAGAATAGAAGCTACAGACACAACTACAAACATACTGAGCCACCTTATTTTTGACAAAGATGCCAAATATATTCATTGGAAAAAAGACTTTAATATGTAGTGTTGAAAAAACTGACTTTCTACATGCCGAACACTTAATCTAGATCCATGCACATCACCATGCACTAAACTAAAGTCAAAATGAATCAAAGATCTAAACATTAAGAAAAAACACTAAACCTACTGGAAGACGAGTTAGGTAGAAATCTTGAGGACATGGAGTAAGCAAGGCATTCATGAACAAAAACCAAACTGCATGAGAAGTACTTCAATGAATCAGCAGCTGGGATTTCACCTTACTAAAAAGATTTTGCACATCTAAAGTAATCACCAGCAGAGTGAAAAGAAAACCCACTGACTAGGAAAAGATTTTTGCCAACTGTCCCTCAGACTAAGCACTTTTATCTAGAATGTATAATGAACTGAAAAAAAATCAGGCCCCCAATATTTAAAGACACAAAGCAAAACTGGGCATCTGAGATGAATACATAATTCTCAGATGAAGGAATACAAATGGTAAATAAATATAAGAAAAAATGTTCAACATCATAGGTCATTTGAAAAATGCGAACCACAACAACACTGACATATCATCTCATTCCAGAAAGAATGGCTAAAACATAAATAAATTAACAAATAATAAATGTTGGTGGGGTTGTAGGGAAAAAAGAACCCTTCTCCATTTTTGGCGGCAGTGTAGACTGCTACAACCACTGTGGAAATCAGTGTGGAAATTTCTCAAAAATCTAGGATTAGAATTTCCATTCAATCCAGCTATTTACCTTCTGGGTATTTTCGTGGAAGAACAGAAAACATCATACCATAGTGATATATGTGCACCCATGTTCATAGCTGCCTAATTTTTAATACCTAGATCTTGGAAACAACCCAAATGCCCATCAACTGAAGAATGAATTAAAAAGTTGTGGTGTTTTTATACATTGGAATACTACTCAGCCATAAAGAATGATAAGCTTGAGGCTTTCATAGATGAATAGATGCAAGTAGAAACCATACTCATGAGATAAATTAGACTTACATATGTACACACCACATTCTCAGTAGTGTAGGAAACTGAAAGAATAAATAAGATCCAAAAGTTACAGTACTTATAGTAAAAGAGAAAGAAAATGCTCAAAGGAAAATTTTATTGTTTGAACAATCTTGCATGCCTGTATGTGGCAACCTGAGCAACTACTTTGAACATAACAATATGCAATATAACAACCATTATTGAATTCCTATCATCTTGTTTTGAAATTCTATATCACTATTTTGTTGTTGTTGTTATTTTGCTTTTGTTGTTTTTTGTTCGCTTCTTGGTTTTTCTGTTTTTTCTCTTTAAAATAAAAAGAAATAGACATATTTTGGAGTTTAACCACTGCTAACTGTATAATGTTAAATAATTTTATGTCTCTGCATTCTTTTTAGCTGTAAATAGAAGGATAAATACATCTGTAGGATTGTTGTGAAGATAAAAGTTAATTTCAACTTTTCAAAATTGTTACACGATAAAAGTGTCACTAAAGAAAAATTTAATAATTTTCTTTAAATATCTCTGGAGCACAAAAATTCTGAACACTTAAGCTGATCAAGTAATGAGAACAAGAGGGATAAAGACAAATATCAAAAATAAAACCCTGTGATTAAAAATGGAGAGAGAAAGAAAAGAATTCTTTTTAAATTTTAAAGAGGGGAAAAATATAGTAAAAAGTATGATACAGAGTTTCAGAACATGAAAAGAGAAAATTAACAGTGGCTGATATATTGCATATTGTTATATTCAAATTGCTTGTTCAGACTGCAAGATTTAGGTATGTAAAATTAGTCAAACAGCATAAACAAAAATAGTTATTTTCAATGAATTAATAGAAACTAGTAGTTTAATTAACTAAGCCATTATATATATATATATATATATATATATATATATATATTTCCCTTCTTTCTTTCTCCTTTCCTCCATCCCAGTTGTCCAGTTGTTCTTTTCTTTTGAGCAGTTTCTTATTGTTTCACCATATCTATTGTACTTTTAGTATCTTATTTACTCTGACAGGATTTATTACTGTTTATTTTACTTCTTCATTTTGTGGGAGTTACTGCATTTTCATTGTATTAATTCATTTTCTTAAAGTATACATAAATACAAAGAAAAATATTTGTCCTTCAAATTTGACTCTTAAACCCATTTTGCTATTCAAATAAATGCTTAATTGAGCCTGTCTCTATGGGAAGTACTGGAAATTACTAACCAAAGCAAGGATAAGAAGGAGATATGGAGAGAGAGACAGAAAAGAGGAAGATGGGGTGGAGAGGAAGGATTAAGGAAGATGGAATGTGAGAAAAAAAGTAGAGGTAAATGGTAAAAGAAAGAAAATAAATAAGGGAAGGGGGAGAAAGATGGACATAGTGTAATATGAGATGTCTTTTAAGAACATGTTATAGTATGTTAAATAAGTCATACTAAATTTTTTATGAAACTCACTTGCCAACTGTGGTGCTGAGTACGAGTATCAGAGAAAACTAATGGCAATGAATGCCATAGATTGTTCTTCCATGCACACTAGTAAAGAGAGAGCTCGTTTCTGCTCAGCTAAACATTGAGATTTATGACAGCAGTCGATTCCTTACAGACACAATGATACTCAAAATGGAGAGCAAGAATGTGCTGTAGCACAAACTGTGCACAACCAGAGTAACAATCATCTCAGTTTAATAAAAAAAATAAAAAAATAAGAAGAAAGAGAAAGAGAAAGATAGAGAAAATGAGACAGAGACAGAGCCAGAAAAAAACAGAGAGAAATAGAGACAAAGAGACAGAGATAGAGTGAGGCAGAAACAAAGAGAGACTGAGGTGAGAAAGATGAATAGTTTCAGCAAACAGAACCCTGAAGTAACATAAAATGAAAAAAAAAGTTGTTTTTCTCTTACCCATGCTTAACCCATCCTGCTTGTTCAGCAACTCTCACTCTGACCTGCACTTACTTACACGATAAACTGCCTAAGAGAGTGGACACGTTAACCTTCTGTGTAAATGGAATTTGGGTTTTCAAGAAAGTGTAATGACTTCAGCAGCAAAAGCCTATTTTCTTTTCCATGGGATTCTGTTTTCCTAACTTTTCACGTAGGAATTGGGCTGATTATGTTGATATAGCCACAGAAAAAAGCAGCCATTCGTAAAGCAAATCCAGTTACCAAGTATCAGCAGTTACTAAAAGCTTCCCTGGATGAGATATTTGCTGAAACCAGTTCTTGCAGGGTTTGCTGTTTGTTTTGTTTTGTTTTGTTTTGTTTTGTTTTGTTTCTGTTTTTTGTTTTGTTTTTTCCTAATCAGTGCCAAGTTAGTAGCCACATGTTTCGGTCCTTAGAACTCAGGCCTTCTCTGAAAACTTTCATAGCCCCAGGTGTAGCTCCAGAGTATATCTGGGAGAGGAGATGCTTTTGAGATTCTCTCTGCCCAGATCCTTTGCATCCCCAGCTCTGCAGTTCCTTTGGTTCACAGATAAATATGAGGGTTTCATGCAATCATGTGACTTCCCTTTGCAGTATTTACTCAAAGAAGGAGCTGTTAATTTCAGTAGCTTTTGCCAAAATGTCAGCCAAATACTTATCTCACCCTCCAATTGTGTCTCTGCTGATGAATAGCCTTCTCTGTAAGAGTTAGAACTTTATATGTGAAAACTGTAGCATAAATAAAGAGAAAAATAAAAGACTAATAATAGGAAGTAGATCTTTTGCAAGCGGAATGAGTCAGCGAGATAAGAGAGGGGGAGAAAGAATAGAAGAGGGACTGAAATATGGATAAAAAAATAAAAATTGAAGAAAATAAAGGACCTAAAAATGAATTAATAAGAGTCAGAACTCATCCACATGAATGATATAATTAGGATACTATAGTCAGAAATGGAATGATTTAACTCTTTCTTCCACAAAGTTTCTTTAAACATCTAAAATGCAGCAGGCAGTGAGTTGTTCAATGGTAACAAAAACTAACTATTCAATTCCATTTGCCAAATTACACATTAAAAATGTTACATGTATTGTCCTGAGTGATAGTAACTATTTATCCTCTTTCACAGACTAAGGCACCATAATATTAATTAATTTATTGAATATCAAAAGTGAGTAGAGGGGCAGAAAGAAATATTTAAATTCAAAAAGTCAGTCTGCCACCAAAGCACAGAATCTATGTCCTCGTAATACAAAAACTCAACTATTAAAGAAAGCTGGTGATGAGATTGAATAAAAAAAAAAAAGACACTGTGTTGTATGTCTGTGCAATCAGGGCTTAGGAAGTGTACCGGAAATTTTCTTAAGGAAGTGATGTGAAAATTTAAGCCCAAAGTTCTTAGCTAAGATCAACATGAGATAATAGAGAGGTCAGGCTTTGGAATTCACCTGGAACATGTCACTTGGTGACTGTGCACAAGCTACCTGTAGAAGTCCTTCATGTGCATTCATAGTCTGCACGGTTTAAAACTAAATCTACTTTTTCAAATATAACTCCACGGATATTCTAATTTTTCTCTGTAAGTTTCAATTAGCTGGAAATTACTCAAGCAGAAGAGTTCAAATGCATGGAGCAAGTGAAGATCCCCAGTTATAAGATGTTCATCTCCCCATGCACCAAGATAGTTCATTAGGAAAGTGAGTAGGTTCCCGCACCAAATAAACACGGACTAATCCTCAACACACGCAGAAATATCAATAGGTTTAAACCTTGAAAACTCTACTTCACCTTATTCAGCCACATTTTTCTCATCTTTAAAGTGGAATTAATGTGAATGGAATTGTTCTGAAGATTTATTAAATTCTTAGTAATAAATCAATAAAAAGAACCAATTTTTCATTAATTTTGAAGAAACCCACATTCTCAAAACTGAGATGAAATTTCCACTGTTGGTTTAAGAACTCATTTTGAAGCAACACAAGACATTTACCTTCTCACATATTCCTCATGTTCTGTTGCCTACCATAGACCAACTGACATAGCAATCCTCTCTCCCTAAACCAGTTTGCCCTATAGATATCTAGGTCTGTATCTTGTAATCCTTTCTTTCAGTTCAGATAGTACTTCCACTGCTTCTTTGCAGCTGATGTCTGCTGATAGATTTTTGGTAAGTTTCCATACTTTCACCAGCAATGTGAAGCTTCTATGAAGAGTCTGACTCATACTCCAGGTGCGTACATACTATTGTATGGGTGTAAAACTAAGAAATGAACACATGAATCATGAAGTGAATTCATTTCTATATCACATGTAAGTCTCAGAATTCTTATTCTCTTTAATTAAATGAATGCTGTTGGAGAAAAGGAACCTCTCTAAACTGTTCATGGGAATGTTTACTGGTACAGTCGCTATGGAAATCAGTGTGAGATTCCTCAAAAAACTACAGGCAGAAATTACATTCTACTCAGTTATTTCCTTACTAGATATCATCCTGAAAGAGAAAAATGCATTATTTTAAAGTGATTCATGAATACCCATGTTATTAGCAGTACAATTTGTGATATCTATATCCCGGAAGAAGTCTGTATTTCCATCAACAGATGAGTGAATAAAGAAAATGTGATATTTACACACAGAGAAGTACTACTCTACCCTAAAGAAAGAGTCACTTGTCTGAAAACAATACACCTTGAGACTATACTGTAAAGTGAAATAACTCAGACACATAAAATTAAATATCACATGGTTTCTCTTATATGAGAAACTCAAGCTACAAATAAAGAGCAAAATGTAAGAAATTTAGTTGGAAGTGAGGAAACAGATCTTCCTCAAAAAGGGAGGGAAACAAGAAATAAACGGAGGCATAAGAGAAGAGAGTGAAAAGAGATGAAAAAGGAATGAAGGTGTGTTATATACCTGCACCAACTCCACAAAAGGAGTGTTAGCATTATGTACTGAAAACATTTGCATTTATCTAATTACTAATAAGTGATTATCACTATATGTGTGTATTCACCACTGTGCTAGAAGGCTTTTCTTCACTGTGAAAAAATATCTGAGGGAAGCACTTTAAAAGAAGAATGATTTTTGAACTTATGTTTTCAGAGGGTTCAGTTCACAATTGAGTGCTTGCATTGTTTTTAAATTTGTGACAAGGCAGAAACATCATAGCAGAAGGATATGAAAGATGCAAATGATTCACCTCATGGTATCTAGGATAAAGTGACGGTGACAGCTGGAGATGATACACCTTTCAAAGAGACCTCTCACTGTACCTACATGCCACCTCCTCACAGCCCTTCAACCATGCTCCCTCCTGCCAATTCTGTTCCACAAGTAATTGCAGTCCTAGCTAAAAAAATGAGGCAAGAAACAGAAGCAGAGACACCCCTATAGAATACAATAAGGAAAGTTGTCTCTGCTTGCTCATGACATGGTCTTAGAAAATCCAAACAACTGCACCAAAATGCTGTCATGACTAACGAACAATTTAAGCAATAAATTGTGTAAAATGATAAACAAATTTTCAGGTTACAAAATCAATCTACAAAAGTCAGTAACATTTCTGTATACCCAAAGCAAACAATCCAAATAAGAATTTTAAATATTATCTTATTTAAAATAGCATATAAACACTTAGGACTAAATTTAATCAAGGAGGTAAAAGATAGAAATATCTCTGTATTGAAAACTATGAAAATATTATGAAATACATTTAACAATGCACAAATAAATAAATTCTATCCATGATTTGTGGGTTACAAGGAATAATATTGCTACAGTATCCTTACTATAGAAAACAATCACAGAATCAAAGCAATTTCTATCAAAATTTCAAAGTAATTTTACATACTAATAGAAAAATCCTAAAATCTATGTAG